>RDPX01000517.1:199473-236220 GCA_003991215.1 Morbakka virulenta | reverse complement strand
ATAGATAGAAAGATAGATAGATAGATAGATAAATGGATAGATAGATAGATAGATAGATAGATAGATAGATAGATAGATAGATAGATGGATAGATAGATAGATAGATAGATAGATAGATGGATAGATAGATAGATAGATAGATAGATAGATAGATAGATAGATAGATAGATAGATAGATAGATAGATAGATAGATAGATAGATAGATAGATAGATAGATAGATAGATAGATAGATAGATAGATAGATAGATGGATAAAGCTTTTGTCTTGGATGAACGATCACAAGCATGACAAATGAGCTTTTCCACTCTTGGAGCTACATGCAAATGTGCTTCATTATAAATCTTACAATGTCTCTTCAGACCACTTACTGATTTGGAGACTCGATCACAAATAATGCAACTCTGTATTGATGGTTGAGGTGGCAAGGTTTTCTTTTTACTTAGACTTAATCACTGATTTCTTCAGTTCTTTACCCTTTATGTTGCTTTGTAATTTGCGTACTTTTTACTGTTCTTACACTTACTTTTCATACAATTTTACAAACTAACTCTTCATTTAATATTCTTCTTCTTATTGATTATACACCAGCGTTGACCACTCTATTTATCTTTTTTAATCTGCATCTACACAGTTCGTCTACTTTCCCTAGCTTGTTCACATCAGGTTTTACTACTTCACTCCTTCTTGTTCTCCGGGTTTTCTACTTTTCTTTTCCCTTTCCTTACCATCCTGTTACAATTTTCTCTGACTCTTTGTTTTTACTTAGTCTTTTGGACACAGAAAACCTTGATTTCCTCTTTTGTATTTCAAATAGTAGATTCCTTCCTTCCAAGTAAGACTTTGAATATTCTAGTTTCCTACTCCAATATTTTCCTTCTTTTTCAAAGAAGAAGAAGGAGAACAAAAATACACACGAACAAAATATGCAGCTGGAGATGTAAGTTGGTGGACACTTGGGATGAAACATATTTCTTTCATTTAAACTCTCCAAGCAGTACCTTCCTGCTTTGTTTGTGACAGATTTGCACCAGTAAAAACAAAGGAGATTATTTCATCTTACAGCAACACTCATTACAAATAAACATATATAATTATATGAAAAGTATATATATATATATATGTATGTACGTCTGACCCTTTTTTTTGCAAATAAATTTGCATGTTATTCTTAAACAAGCTGAATTCAATTTTTTTATTAATAGTAGAACACAAGAAAATGTTTTTCTACTCTTGAAAATAAAACATTTAAGAAAACGTGATGTTTATGAATTGCAGGATTTCTTTAAGTTGCCTGTTTAAGTCTTTTTCCAGATAATTTTATTCTTCATACAGTAAGTAGATCTTAAGTGTACAGATTGTAATGTTTATGAATTGCAGGGTTCCTTTAAGTTGCCTGTTTAAGTCTTTTTCCAGATAATTTTATTCTTCATACAGTAAGTAGCTCTTAAGTGTACAGATTCAAATCTGCACAAAATAATGGCAAGAGATCATATTTTACTCTGTATCATGGGAAAAAGTAGAGTAAGTGCTAAAGTGATACTTTGAATCGATACAGAATTGACTGACACACTCTGCTTTTGTTGAGAGGACCAATTTGCATCAATCCGTTTTAAAACTTCTTTCCCAAGGTTATTATGATAACAAAAAAGCAACATTTTAAGTTATTACATTTCTGACAACATTTAAGGTTGTAAAATTCATGGTCAACTATTCAACACACACATATTCACCACTATACTAGCGAGGACTTGTAGGGTCAAGGAGATTACTTTATAGTAAATAAACTTTCTTAATTTCAAAAAAAAAATAATTTAATATTGTCTTATATTTGTTTTGGAATTTATTTATTAAATATAATCTTGAAATTTTTATATTTTAAATTTTATTCAACGTTTTGAATGGAGGCCTTTTTTACCTTGAAAATGGGATTGGCTGCCACCTTAAAAACCCTCAGAATATGACCTCTGGGGTTAGCCTTTTATAAAGATAAACTCACACTCCAAATTTCAGCTTCCTGGGTTCAGTAGTTTTCTCATAAATGTACTTCAAACAGACAAATAAACATACTTACTTTTATATATTTTGATCTAATGATATCGACATGTTTAAAAAAAAGTATAGAATATATATAAGGTATAGAAGGAATACCTTATAAAGTTGCACTCCAATGCAAGCAAATATGAAAAGGAAAAGAACTGTGATGATAAGGACGAATGTTACATTTTTTAAAGAGTAGACCATACACTGGAACACAGCCTAAAACAAGAAGAAATAGTGATGGGTTCAGAAAAGTACAAAAACAGTGATATAATGGACATGAAATGTGGAAATGAATACTGAAATACTTTTTAAAATATAAAATTCTATATTAAGTATAATTTGTTGTTCGAGATTAAAGTAAACATTATCTACATAGATATATCTACCAAGATATTTTAAAATGTTGATGAGGGCTTAAGAAAAACGAAACATTGTTAAATAAATTGCATTGTTTTACAGATAAGAGAGTTTCAGTTCAGTAGAACTCAAAAAACAATGCTGCAAATCAAGTAGGTATGATCCATGTATATAAGTAATTTGATTTCTTTGCTTTTAAGAGTCACAAAGGGGAATTTCCCTAGACTCTAAAGAATATTGTAGTGCTCCCTCAAAATTTGAAAATATTGATTTATTATCTGAGTAATAGTTCTTTTTAATTATTTTAATCTCACCATATATTTTCAAATGGAAACAAGAATATAAAGTATATAGGCATATTCATAGAGAATCTAATAGCTCCCTTACGAAAGTTTGGTTGAGCACTTTATCTGAGATTTGGGAACCTGTTGTTAGTGTAAATGCAATGCTCACTGCGCATGCGTAGTTTGAGCACTCTGACAGGATCCCACAATAACTCTTTAAGCTGTGTTTCCTCTGGCAATATGGCCAGAGAGTTATGTTTCAGAAGTTCTGTGCTGCACTGATGAGCCCACAAAGGACGAAACAGTGCTGCAGATTGAGTAGAGAATCTAATACGCATCTTTATTACCACTCACATTTCCGTCTGCAAAAGGCCACAGACCCACGTCTTTTTCTCCCTCTCTCCCAAAATCAAACTTCTCATGTAATCATTTAAGGTTTGAAGTTACAATTCACTTTGTTACCCATTGCACTTTTAAAGGACAGAATGACATTGCCAAACTAAAACCTTTAAGGTGTTATTTGATTACCACTCGATTACTTCTTGGCTCCAAATAGTTTGTGTGGTTGATTCTTTATGCACAAGCATGAACAATAGTTGTAATAAAATTAGTGTCGCTTACCTTACCTTAACTTACCAAATTATTTATACTTTTTTCCTCGCTTTTTCTATTTTCTATCTTAACCTTGATCATAGTTCTTTAATTTGTATTTGGCAAAACTATCCATTTTTTGCTTAAATACACTTTTGAGGTATTTTTTACTCTTCTCAAATTTTCATTTGTCGCTTTAAAATTTTGGTTTTATAGTATTTTACAATGGGCTTTATATTCCAGGACTCATGGTGGTAATAGCATGATGCTGACTTGATCATCCTGTATGATTATTCCACTAAAAAATAAGTAAACATATATATATATATTTATATATATATATATTTATATATATAAAATGCAGTATCTCACCATTTCAGGTATGGGGCACAGTGTTTTCTTCGTCGTGTATACAAAATAGAGTTAATTAGCTAAATTATTTTCTGTATTGTAAAGCATATAACTGAATTTTATTTTGAAACTAGCTTCTTTCTTTCTAAAAAATTGTTGGGTTACCTTAAGCTTTTTGACTTTGTGAATTGCTTTCAATGGCCGGAGAACTCTAAGTACGCGTAGTGCTTTGACTGTTTGGCTTGCACGTTTATTCTTTCCTCCTTCTTGAGAACTACAAAAATATATAATTCACAAATTTATCAAATCAATTATTAAATTACACAGAACATCTCATTAAAGCAACTAAAATGTTGTAAAGAACTAAACACTCAATAAATTCAGGGTAAAAAAGAGAGTAGTATTTTCTAAGATTTTTATTTGTCGTTTGAATTTCTTACAAAGTTGTCTAATTTTAACCGAGATAGTCAAAAAGAAAGATAGAAAGCAAAATCACAAAGGCTGAGGTAAAGCTATGTAGAATATCATAATAATTTATGCTGTGTAGAAGATAACGATAATTTATGCAGCTTCAAAAGGCACACGACAGTCACAACGAGTTGGTGCTATAATATTACTAATTTCTGCATATTAGTTGATTCATAACCTACACCTTTTGTTGTAGTCTTCAGATGAGAGCTGTCAATAAGACAACTTTTAAAATAAATTACTTTGAGTTAATTTATTTCTGTCCTTTTAAACACATAAGAAATTCATTGTGTAAAGGTTTCAATCACTCCTTTCCTTATGCTATTTGTTGAAAGTTTTGTGAAAAAGAGTCAACTTGATCAAATCTCTCTCTCTCTCTCTCTCTCTCTCTCTCTCTCTCTCTCTCTCTCTCTGTCTCTCTTTCTTTCTTTCTTTCTGTATGTGTCTCTGTCCCTGTCTGTGTCTCTGTCTGTCTGTCTGTCTGTCGGTCTCTGTCTCTCTCTTTCTCTCTGTCTCTCTGTCTCTCTGTCTCTCTCCCTCTCTCTCTCTCCATCTATCTATCTGTATGTGTCTGTGTCTGTATTTCTGTCTCTGTCTGTCTGTCTCTGCCTAGGATAGAGAGAGGAGAGAAAGGAGAGGGGGAGAGGAGGAGAGAAAGGAAGAGAGGTTGAACGTTTATAGGGATATAGCTAAATGGAAGTAATTCTACGTGTAATCAATAATCTGCTTACACTAATTCACAATTTGTATGATGAATATCAACAATACTTTTGGAGACAGAGCTTGATCTGAGTAGTGCATATTGAGCAAGAATTGATGTAACTCTTCATTATCTTGAGTTAAAGGTTCCTCGTATATAATACCTAGCATACATTACTACCAGTAACATAAACTTAAGGTGAGAAATTGGTACAATAATCTTGTTATCGATGCTTAAAAAGAAACATTACAAAGAATAATTTCATTATATTTTTAACAATATACTGTTTCGATTTTCATATAATGTTGTAGAACACAAAACATACATACCTTACAACTATAGATGCAACATTGCAAGCTACAACAAAAGCGTCCAAAACATTCCACAGATCTCTAAAATACGACCCTTTATGGAGAATTAGGCCTCTGTCAATGATCTGTGGAATTGAAGAAATACAATTTCAAGTATGTAACTGTTGCAATAGCAGCCAAAGCAAAAAAAATCTGGGAATTATAATAGCAATTAGTAGTATTTGTTTATCATTTCAGGATAGAGTTAGTTATTAAAAAATCAACAAATATCTCATAATGGACTATTAGTATGTACACCTTCATCATATCAATTCCATTTTGTTATACAGGGTGTGAAAACTAGACAACTACTGTTTGAAGTTACATCATGTTTCAAAACAATTTTAATTTTCATTGCATTTGTATAGTAATATCGACCTGCTTTTATGTACATGTTTGGATTGTTTTTATCTGATCTACGCTATTCCTTTCCAACAAGAGTTTGAACTATATGCCTTATAATTTATAAGCCTGGAAAAGGTATCTTCGAATTATGAGTGCCCTCTCATCTACTACTATCCACACCTGCACTTTTCATCAAGCCTTGACATTTGATCATCTAAATATGACAGAATACACACGTCTTCCTGGTATAATAGTATTCTATTTAGAATATCAACAAGGCAGGTAAGAAATGCTTCTATTTAGAACAAAACATTCAAAAGAGTGAGTAGGTTTTTCCTTAATGATACAGTTTATTCATATATTTATAGCATCCATCTTTTTTGACCCCGAAGACCATGCTTGGTTTCATTCAAGCATGAAATACCAGTTTGAGGACTGGCGGGGTATAGTCTTTCTCTCACGGGCAGGTGAAGCGCTCTTCAGCCTTGGATGGCAATCACCTAGAGATGGTGTCTCAATAAAAACACTGGTCCCCATTACCTTAATGGGTTGGTGTCAGGAAGGGCATCCGGCCTATAAAAACACTGCCTCATCATACCATGAAATGACATCCAAAGATATCCGGCATAACTGCGTAAACGAAACTGGAACTAATTTAAGTTAAGGTGTCGCGCACGGTCGGACTTTTGCTCGATGTAGGCAAAATCAGACCGTTATCAAGCTACTACACCAACCGAAGGAAGTGATGACAAGCTTCAGACTCTGTAGTCTGAATGTGGGAAGTTTGAGAGGTAGATCTGGTGAAGTAGCAGAGTTTCTTGAGCGAAGACACATTGATTTGTGCTGCATCCAAGAAACACGATGGAGAGGAAAATCTGTAAGAATGATAGAAGGGAAAAAGGCAACATACAAGCTGTTTTGGATTGGTAATGGAAAAGGCACAGGTGGTGTAGGTATCTTTGTTGCAGAGAAATGGATAGACAAGGTGATTGATGTCAAACGCATAAATGATCGAATTATGCTGATTAAACTGATGATAGGTGAGACAATCTTCACAGCAATATCAGTGTATGCACCACAATGTGGCTTAAGTGAAGAAGTCAAGGATGAATTCTATGACAGTCTCATTGCAGTCACTGGTAAGCTGGCAGAGAAAGAAATTGTTGCTATTGCAGGTGATCTAAATGGCCATGTTGGAAGAACAGCATCTGGGTTTGAGGGAGTCCATGGAGGAAATGGATATGGTGACCGAAATAAGGAGGGTGAAAGAATTCTAGAGTTTGGACTTGCCATGGACATGTTGGTGGCGAATACTATTTTTAAGAAAAGGGATAGCCATCTGGTAACCTATGAGTCTGGGACAGCTATGACTCAAGTGGACTACATTTTGGTAAAGACAAAAGACAGGAAGTATTTGCAAGATGTAAAAGTGATACCCGGTGAAGAATTTGTGACCCAGCATAAGCCAGTAATTTGTGACTTCAGGATTAAGAAAGTACATAAAGTGAAAAGAAAGTATATCCCAAGGAGAAAGGTGTGGAGACTAAATGATGGACAAGTAAAGCAGGCCTTTGAAGATCAAGTGAATGCAATTGTGGGTGCTAGTCCAGGAAAAGACCTACGAAGTGTAGAAGAGCAATGGGAGAAGATCAAGGATACACTTTTAAAAGCCACAGACCAAGTCTGTGGCTGGACAAAAGGGCCTCCACGTCATAGAGTGACATGGTGGTGGAATACTTCTGTTGAAAATTATGTGAAAGAGAAGAGAAGGCTGTGGAGTCAATGGAAAAAGGGGTTAGTTAACAAAGAAAGGTATCTGGAGGCCAAGAGAGTAGCTAGGCAAGCAATCTACAAAGCAAAGATGGATGCCGAGAAAAGAAGGTTTCCAGACATAATGTGTAGAGATGACCAGAAGAATGAAGTATTCAAGATAGCTAAGCAGATGATCAAGACTAATCAGGATATCATTGGAGAAAAGTGTATCAGGAATGATGATGGAGAACTTGCAACAAGTGAACTTGAAAAGAAGAATGCCTGGAAGTGCTATTATGAGAGATTGTTGAACACAGAGTTTTCTTGGGATAGAGAAAATCTTGGAGAGGTAGAAACAGTATCTGGACCAGCCATTTTCATTGAGAAAGAAATGGTGAGGGAAGCTGTAAAGAAAATGAAGAAAGGCAAAGCAGCTGGTCCTTCAGGAATTGTGGCAGAGATGGTCAAAGCTGCAGGTGAAAGAAGTATAGAGATGATCACTGATCTAACAAATCAGATCATAAGAGATGGTGTCATTCCTGAGGACTGGGAAATAAGTACAATTATCAATTGTTACAAAGGAAAAGGAGAAGCTCTAGAAAGAGATAATTACAGAGGATTAAAGTTAATGGACCAAGTCCTGAAAGTTGTTGAAAGAGTTATGGAAAAACAAATTAGAATTGAAATAAACATTGATGACATGCAATTTGGTTTTATGCCTGGACGAGGAACTATTGATGCCATTTTTATCCTTAGACAAATGCAAGAGAAGTACCTTGGGAAAAACAAGAAGCTGTACTTTGCCTTTGTGGATTTGGAAAAAGCCTTTGACAGAGTGCCAAGAGAAGTTGTTTGGTGGGCTTTACGGAAACTAGGAGTAAGTGAATGGCTGATTAAGGTTGTTCAGGCAATGTACAGAAATGCTAAAAGTCGGGTAAGGGTCAACAGTTCCTATACTGAGAGTTTTGGTGTGGGTGTTGGAGTTCATCAGGGATCTGTAATAAGTCCACTGCTTTTTATTTGTGTTTTGGAAGCACTGTCAAGAGAGTTTCGAAAGGGTTGCCCAGAGGAATTGCTATATGCAGATGACCTGGTTCTCTCCTGTGAGACATTGGATGGTCTACTTGCTAAGTTAGAGACTTGGAAGAAGGGTTTGGAAGGTAAAGGTTTGAGAGTGAACATGGGCAAGACAAAAGTGATGGTCAGTGGTTGCAATTTAGGAAAGCCATTGGAGAAAGGAAAGTTTCCCTGTTCAGTCTGTGGGAAGGGAGTTGGGAGCAACTCAATCTATTGTGGTACTTGCAAGCACTGGGTACATAAACGGTGCAGTGGAATAAAGGGCAAACTGACAGAAACTAACCGTTTTAGCTGCAAGAGGTGCATAGAAGGAGAGGCAACCTGTGACATAGACCTACAAAAAGTGCATTTGGAGGGTGAGAAAATTGAAGTTGTCCAGAAGTTTTGCTACCTTGGTGACATCCTTGGAGCTGAGGGGGGAGCTGGTGCAAGTGTTACAGCAAGGGTTAACAGTGGATGGAGTAAGTTCAGGGAGCTGATGCCATTGTTAACCAGCAGAGCTCTGCCATTACCTACCAAAGGTAGAGTCTACCAGGCATGTGTACGTAGCACAATGATGTATGGCAGTGAAACTTGGCCAGTGAAAGCTGAAGATGTCAGCCGCATGGAGCGGAATGACATGAGAATGATAAGATGGATGTGCAACGTAAGTCTAAAGGACAGGCTCAGTTCTAATGAACTCAGAAGGAGATTGAATCTGGACAGTATTGGCAGCTGTATGCAGAATAGGAGGCTTCGTTGGTTTGGTCATGTGGAGAGAATGGACAAGAATGCTTGGACAAGTAGATGCAGAACAATCAAGGTGACAGGAACCACTGGCAGAAGAAGACCAAAGAAAACATGGGAGGAAGTGATAAGGATGGATCTGAAAGAAAAAGGTGTCAGCAGAGACCTGGTGAAGGATAGGATAACTTGGAAGTCAATTTCAAGAAATCGTCCAACACATGCTAGCATGTAAAACGGACGTTAAACCGAATATGATGATGATGATGATGATGATGATCCAACTATTTAGTTGGCACAAAATCAATTCTTCTTCCAATTCCCATGATTTTAGGCCACAAAAGCTAGTTCATCTTTTTTAAGCCCCCTGTCATCTTTAATAACACTTCTATTTGTTCCCTTCGGTCTACCAACCTCTATTTTTCTATCCAGAGCACAAAAAACTGTACTGTAATTAAAGCTTGTTTATATTTTGTTATAAAGCCAGCAATTGTCTTAACTACCGACATTAGATGGTGGGATAGGGTTTTTTTATGTAATGTTTTTGGTGAGGGGGGTAGGGCAGGGAAGATGACCATTGTATGTAGAGTACGATGCCCACTTTTGATGCATAGTTATCTTTGGCTCTTTCGTCAGATTGATTCTGAATCATCCTTTGATAAGTGAGTCTTGATGATGTCATGACATTAAGATAAGGACAGCATATTTTAGACTGAACGTGGAGTGAACAGGTTATTGATAACTTAAAAAACCCCGCAAACAGTTGGAAGACGTTGGATGAAGGTGAGAAGAGGAGATAAAACATTCATTATCACTTATAGTTTATTAGAAAGATTTCGTCAACATTTTATAATTTACTTGACATAATTGGATTCCTGCGGGCAGGAGTTTGTCAGTTCTGACCATAATAAATGTAAGCAAATTCACTGTGAAAATATTGGATTTAGTCTTGAGATTAAGTTACGCTGGTGGATCACAAAAGGTCAAGGATAATAACTGATCATTACCAGAACATGATATAAAAATCTGACAATAATATTCATACCTTTAGAATCACTTCAATGCCGAATATGACGGTGAAGGCATAATCAAAATAAAGCATAATCTAAAATAAAGATTGACAAACAATTAAAACTTTAAAATGAGAGAATATCTGATCAGATTGGGTAATGCGGCATTTGTAAATTGGGTTGGGAAAGTCTTACTTTTGATATTGATATTAATTAGAGGAAAATTATTATCGGGTTTAGTGGCACCGCACCAATATAGGGCAATACATGGTACTGATTCATTAAGCATTGCTCGCAAAGTATAATTAGCTAACACATGTCTGTCTTATTACTAACAGCATCATTAAATCAAGGGTCAAGTATTCGCATTAGTCCCTTGATATTATTAAGGATGCCTCCTTTAAAAAACCCGACCCTTAATCTAGCAAAGAATGAATAAAACTTTTATACAATCAAACATAAGTTAAACTTGTCTGCAAGGTCTCAATTATTAGCAATGTTCCTTTGAACTACCAAATGAAAATAGCTCAACGAAAATAATGGATTTTTTCAAGTATCAGAAGATTAAAATAAAAATATATTTCTTATAAAAAATTGTTCCATCAATCATCAAGTCAATCAATTATTTTTCTCCAGTTTATAACAGTAATTTACATTATAAAAATCCTAAGTAAAAGAAAATTTTAAAACGTTACAACTGTGACTTTCGCAGACCAATAGTAGAGGTTTTATAGAAAAGTTCTAATTGTATCATACCTCTGCCACCTTTCTCTCTACTTACGTACAAACGCTCTACGTCAGATTTAGGATGGTGCATTTTATTACACGTAAGTTTTTTTCAAATTTGAGTATCTAGCCTCCTCAACTCAGAAAGATTCCAATTTATCACGTTGAAGCTGTAAGTTACAATTGGTATAGCTAAAGAGTTGATTACAGATATTTTCTTCTGAGAATTAAGTTCTGTCTTCAAAATCGATCTTGCCCTCCTAATACATTCTTTTCTGATTTTCTCTTTCACTTTGGCATCCTGTATGTCGTCTCCTTCGTTAACACCAAGATACTTGTACGTCTCTTCCTGATTAATTCCTTAATTACAGACTCGTCGTCTAGTATAACATTATGTGTAATCACCAATTTTCCCCGCTTTAGCACATTTATCCAGCCCAAACTCCATCCTAATGGCGTCACTAAAAGCCTTAACCGTTCTTAATAATCCTTTCAGTTCATAATCATTTCGAGTATATAATTTCAAACGTGAGTGTAACTTCTCTCGGTAAGAATAGAACTTAGGAGTTTACAGGTTGCTGTTAGGCACGTTATGGGTCTGTATTTCCTAGGGTTACCAGTATCACTATTTTTAGTAAGTAGGTAAGTTGTACCGAGACAAAACCATTCAGGTGTTGAGACTGGTTCTGTTAATATTCGGTTAAAATTGTGAGCTAGTTTCGAGTGTGCTGCATGGAGAGTGTTGAGCCAAATGTTGGGGTTCAGATCAATACCCCGAGATTTCCACCTGTGAGATTAATTGAGAGTCTTTACAATTTGTTCAACAGTCAAGTTCTCTCATGTTTGTTCGGGAATGTTTTTAGTAGAATCTGGTAGATGACCTAACCACACGGCATTTTCATTAAACCCTTTGTCATTTCTCCAGATGTTATTCCAAAAACTACGACCCTCTTCTTTCGGTGGTACTTCATCTACACAGATTTCAGGTTTACCAATTTCACGATAAAACTTTTTGGTATCAGTTTCAAATGTTTTGTTTTGCCTATAGAACTTAACTTGGAGTTTTTGTTTTAGCTCTTTCTTAATGGCGGGAATATGTTTTTTGTTTTCAATTTTGTATTTCCTTATTTCTTTTTTTAGCCTTTCCAGATCTTAATTCTTTCTTTTTTTATTTCTTCTTATCAGAGATTTATTTTCGGTACTGCTCAATTTCCTAATCAATTTTCATCTGCCACTTTGGTTTATTCGGTTTCTTAGCCTTAGTTCTTTTTCTTATGGTCCTAACACCACATTCCTGTTGAAATACTTTACCCGTTGCATAAATACGTTGGTTTATCGCAATCAGATCTGGACTAAATTCTTTAAAGATTTGATGTAGTGCAATATTTCCTGGCTTGAAGATATGCTTTTATTTTAAAAAGAGTGACAAATCTTAAGAAGTGAGTCTGTCGTTAATATCAGTGTGCTGTACTATAGAAAATTCCTTCGAGATATCTGTTCTCATTGCCTCCAGCTATTCTGCATTTACTTCCTGCAACTTTTCATTTTCCACCTCTTGATTTCTATGGCCAACAACTCCCCAAAGATTTAATGGGAAAGGATTATTACAAACACATATCTTTCAATCGTTCCTTCTATCATCTTACCTGATTAACCCTGGCATCATCTTTAACTGGATTTTCGAGTGCAAGTGTCAGTGAGCTAGCCAAAATAACAACCATGATGAAGTTATCAAAATGTCTGTAACAGACAATCTGATGACACAATTTTCTGATTCTGAATATAAATAAAAGAATATATAATAAAAGAAATATAATATATAATAAAAGAAAAATAAAAGAAACATTGGATTGTACTTCAATAGGTAATTATCAAGTGAGGCAGAAAGGTAAAAGTAACAATTATGAATTTGAGTAAAACAGTGATGAAAACAATAAAGTTTAAAACTGGTATAAATTCCCAGTATAATATACATAATGTCACGTGATATCTGCACTAACGAATAAAAAGTGCATTTTGTACAATACCCCAGCAAATAGGAAGGCGATAAGAAGCAGCTGATATTTGGTTCTATCGCTGCATGTTATGAATACGCTGAAAAGAGATAGCTTCACCATCTGGAGCATGAACAAATGAAAAGAGGGTTTGTATAACCTAAACAACTCCAATGGGAACAAAGGTACCAGGGGAGGTCAAAAATTAACGTACTTGGGAAGTGTTAACAAGGGGATTATCGATCATGTATCTGAAAATTACACAGACTGACTGGCAATTGAAGAGATGTTAGCTTTTAATGGCAAGGGAGTGGCAAGAAGTTTTATCAAATAAATAACAAAAAGACAACTTAGGTTACTTAGACATGTGACTAGAAAAGGAGCAGCAGCAGCAAAGCATCGTGTTCAATCAAAGGAAAATGAAGAAAAAGAAGACAGAATATCAAAGATCTTAATAGTATAAATAGGATAATTGTACATCAATAAGAAATAGTTCGGAAAGCTCACACGCGAAGGTTGTGGTCAACCATGATTGCAAATGAGTCTACGAATCAAAACACTTTTATGTCTAGAATATGTCTAGAGTAGAAAATAATTCTTTGAAAATGTATTCTGTATTGATTACAAGGTGATCGAACCAAAATGTTTTTGTGTGAAAAAGCGGCTATGGAGTAACAAAGCTATTAACCGGACAGTCAAAATAAAAATATTTGAAGTAAGGGAGGATTGGTTATCAAACCCTTGTAAAATAGTTAAAAAAAGACAATCCACTGTTATAGAAGACAACAACGGGTCACTTCTGACTGAAATTGAAACTGTTCTGAAAAGAAGGGTAAAGTACTGCAAAGAGCTCTATAATCGTGAGCTAGACGTGGATCCAAATGTTTTCCAGATTGATTTCAGTGAACAGAACAGCAACTCCTAAAAGTAACCAAAAGTTAAGGGGGGAAGTAGAAACGGTTGTGCTGTATATAGTTTGGAAGGAGGGAAATCTCCTGGGCTCGACAGCATTCTTGCTGAGCTTATCATAAACGGTAAAGTAGAAATGTAAATATAAATATCTGTCAACTCATCGGGGTAAATACGTAATGGCCAGAAGAGTAGACCTAATATACTCTTATCCCATTTGCTATGAAAAGAAATCTGAAGAAGTGTTAAAACTATTGGAAATAAGACTTAGCGACCATCCCAGCAGAGTGAAGACTGAAGCTGAAGGCTGAAAGAACAGGCGGGATTTAAGGAAGGACAAATGATAGTTAATCAGATATTCAACATTGTGTTGTTCTACGACTTCATTGATTTCAAAAACACTGGACCTTGTGCAGCATAAAGACCCTGTGGTACAATTGACGTCCGTACGACTTCACTAAAGACCTTGTCCAGCTGACCCATGTGCTGTACAGGATCACAAGCAGTGCAGTTCTCCTAGGCAATCGGTTCGCAGATTTCTTCCAGACAATAACATGGGTTCTCTAGGAGGGTTATCTATCAAAGTCACAACATTAGGATTCATTTCAAAGTCAGGGTTTTTAAGGTCAACGTTTCCATCGTCTTGCATATCTGTGAGTCATGGACACTGACTGCAGAGGCAATACGCCACAGCTAGTTTTTTTAATGTACCTACGGAAAATCCTTACCAACTCCTACAAGGCAAGATCTAGAAATATGTCTGGCAACAGATCTCCGTACAAGTAGGAAAACGAAAGCCCCAATTAGCTACAGTCAATTGTCTTTGCAATGCCAGGAGAAAACCTGGTCAACAACAATTATGAAGAAAACATGAAAGTCCCAAAAAATGCTGGATGTTCAACATCAAGGAATGAACCGGTATGGACAGCCCAACCTTTCTTGAGGCAGCCCAAAGACCGAGACTAATGACGAACTGCCTGTAGTACCCAACCTGGTAGCCCTGTTCGGTGATGCGTAAGAGAGGAGTATCAACTTCGGCAGCTTATCAGAGAGAGAGAGACAGAGAGACATACAGACAGAGAGACAGAAAGACAGAGAGACAGAAAGACAGAGAGACAGAAAGACAGAGAGAGAGACAGAGACAGATAGATAGATAGATAGATAGATAGATAGATAGATCGACAGATAGATAGAGAAAGGGATGTTTACTAAAAGAGTAAAGTAGATATCTATATTACTTTTGGATTGGTATTACCAGGGGCAGCAACATTAAAATGACTTTTTTAGTCATTCGCCACCCTTGCTCACAAACATTACTCTAGTTCTATAGAATAAATACCCATTTCATTTTTATGTTATGTACAGTTGGTGCTTCACAGTACGTAGGTAAGAAGAACTTTTACATAGTCTAACTCCATATTCGTCTGGCATTACCCTTAAACTCCCATAGATTATTCCACATTGTTTTTTGACTCTTAATTTCAGAAAATATAAACAATAATAATCCGACAAAGAATAGGAGTCAAATTCGAATAAGACAAAATCTCCTTACAAACAGGACCACAACCATCATTAATACTATTAATGCTACTGTTACTGCTAATACTACCCATAGTTCTACTCTTATTGCAACCACTGCTACTTCAACTAACATCACTATTGTTACTATTACTACTACTATTATTACTACTACCACAACTACTACTAATATCACTACTGTTAATATTACTACTACTACTATTACTATTACTACTGCTACCACTACTACTACTATTACTACTGCTACCACTACTACTATATTACTACTGCTACCACTACTACTACTATTACTACTGCTACCACTACTACTACTATTACTACTGCTACCACTACTACTACTATTACTACTGCTACCACTACTACTACTATTACTACTGCTACCACTACTAGCACTAAATACTACTACTCTATACTATATACTGCTGCTATAACTACTACTACCACTACTACTACTACTACTATTACTACTACTATTACTGCTACTACTACTAATATCACTACTGTTACTATTACTACTACTATTCTATACTTTATACTACTGCTATAACTAGTAGTAGTATTATTACTATTACTACTACTACTACCACTTTTGTTGGTGCTTTTACTTGTATTACTTCCACTATTTTAGCTTTATTTATTACTAGTACTAGTACTACACCTACTACTCAAGGAAAAACCACCATCTATTGGACTTTGCTATAACACAGTAAATAAGTATGGAGAAGGCAGTATTGACAAAACCCTAGATTGTTAACCTTACTAGAAAACCACAACTCCTTGTTGCAATATAATGTAAAGTATTGTAGGTCAGCAATTTTTGTAAGATGTTAATTTAAGTGTGTGTGACTTGGGGAATCTTGTTAACATTACTCCTAAATTTAATACATTATTGATGGTAATCTGATTTCATTTTATGTTCAATCTAGGTGATCATGATGAATGAAGGCACTATTAATAATAATACCAAGTGAAGTTGTAAAAATAAAGCCTTAACTACAAACACAAAAGAAACTGATACTACAGAAACATTTATAAAACAAAATATCTATTGTAATTTTAGTTCAAGAATGTGCCTCTTAAAAAAAGCCCAAAGTGGATTCCTGAAGGTTAAGTCCATAAACAACTCTGTCTAAATCAAACCTTAACCTTAACTGACATTTTACCACTACACCTACTACATGTGTTTTCTCAAAGCTTCAAGCGCTTGGAGAAATCAAATATCTCCAAAAAGTATAATATACAATAATTTACACAAGACCTTTGAAAAAGTTTGCAAGATTCTTACGGATTTTCAACTCCAAAAATAAACAAAGAAGACTTGCGAATAGTTGAATCTTTGTTAATTCTTCTCCTCAATGCAACATTTGCTTTTAAAGTGTTTAACAAACCATAATCCTTAATTTGCTCTTTTAATTCCTCGTCTTCATCCTTTTCTTCTGTCAAAAACATAAAATACATCTTTTATTTTGTGGTATTGTGTTTTACTTCTATATAATGTCTTGTAATATTTTACATACTTACATTGTGAGTATAAATATTTCAATATATAATAATATAATATATGAGTTATTCATCTGAAGTATACTTTCAGTAGCTGATTCAGTCTGAAAAACATGCAGTGATAATATACTCAAGAGTTGAAATGTGTTGATTTTATGCACTCAGTACAATCCATAATCATAAAAGCTTCATCACGTTAAATGTCGTTAGATTTTTCTAAGCAACATTTTGAAAAATACCTGTCTCATGGTCAGCCTGATGACGGAAGAAGTATCCCTCAAAACGTAGCTTAGAAAAAGCTTACGACTCATAATATAATAAAGCTCATATTTCTTTATTGTTAAGATTGACTGCCAAAAAACACAACTAACACAGCTTTTGAATAAATAAACATAACATTTGCCAAATATGAAAACATCTGTACTTTTTTTCGACATGTCAACAGTGCGTAATTCCTTAAAATAGAATTAATAACATAATGTGTTTACCTCTGCAGCACAGTGATTTTTGCTCTTCCTAAGGGTAATCTTCACAAAATGTGAAGTGAGATGAAGAAGCATAAGGCCACCAGATATTATTTTGGTTATCTGAAATTAGCCTTGTTTGACATCAAACGATTAAACACAAAAAATATAAGAAAAAAGGTGATCATTGTGAAGTGAAGTCCTTCAAAATTTAAAATTTTACTAAATAAACTTTAATTGAGAAGATCCTATTAGCCAGCTATCTGATCGATGCAGCTCATGTGATATCTTCAACTTATATTTATTTATATTTGCTTTGTAAATTTATAATTACAACATTAATTTTTACTTTTCAACTATTTATCTTAAAATTTACTTATTGATCTTTTTGTTTTACAGGACTACTCTTGAAAACAGTGTAAATATTCTGATATATTCTACAACTGACAGTATTATCCTGTATAAATATTTGATAATAATAATAATCATCATCATCATCATCATCATAGGGAAAACAAAAAAATATCACAAATCTTAAAGTGTGCTGATGTCATTTTTACTTCTGGTTTCCAACAACAGACTTAGCAATTTTATTTGACTTTTGCTATCTGTTATGATCAATTATACTGTTAGTTCTCTTTTCTCTTTTTGTATTCCTACTCTTACTTAAATACCCTAAGAAAACTTTGCTTCATAATTGACTGTAAATGTTTCAAAATGGTTTTTATTACAAAATTATCGTTCGGAAAATTATCTAATTATGTATACAAATATTGATACAAATAGGTATGTAATGTTTTCATCATGAGTAAACAAATTACGTCATGATTTTCTACGTCAACAACCTGTTCAAATGTTTCATAAGAACTCTAATTTGGACTGAAATGATATAATATACTACAAAATAACCTAGGTATTTGTAACAACATGACATTTCCAATCGATGGTCAACCTCAGGGTAGTTAATTAACAACATGTATCACTTCTGAATAATGAAATAAATATCGACTGTCACATGTTATATTTAATCTAAAATAATAATAATAATAATAATAATAAAAATAAATATTATTAATAATATTAACTATTAATTGATAAATACAGAAGTCAGTGATTAAACTTTCTAACAGAGGGATAGAAACAATAAGCCAAGAGCAAAGCGAACGAAAGCACTAAGAAGACAAGAGAAAGCAAAACACAAAATGGACAACACCAATCAATCAATGAAGGAACCAAGGAAGCAGATGAAGACCATACAAAAAATAAGTTGCTGAAAGGAACAGGATTGAAAAGTGAAACTGGAGGTCTAATAATAGCAGTTCAAAGTAAATGTTTCAGAGATCACTTTGTGCCAACTTAGAATTTTCAAAGAGAGAAATAACCCACTATATAGATTTTGTAATTAATTGAACAAAAGTATTGGTCATATACTATCTGGATTCCTAGCAGTACCAGAAAAAAGAACATTAAAAGGCATCACAATACCGCATTTTACATGCAGTGGAAAATATTAAATCATTCTAACATCAAAACAGGTAATAAATGATAAGAGCAGCAACCAGAAACAGTAACAAAAAAATTAAAAAGTAGCACTTCCAAGAAATATCAAAGTGCATGTCAATTAGGCTTTGCAAGCAAATAAAACTTACATCATAATCAAGGATAAACAACAAAGAACGTGTATGTAAAGAGATAAGATACAGCAGCACGTTTAGATCGAAATACATCAGAAAAAGTGATTAAAAATCATTTCAAGTGGGAAAGGTCTGAAAATTAAAATCTCACAAAAAAATAGGCACAATAACTGAAACTATCACAGTCATCACTGGAGCACAAGGAGTGAATTAGAAAGCCTTCTTCGAAATGTTCACAAATAAGATTCCAGGGAGCATCAATGTAATGCAAGTCAAGTGAATTGCCCTCCTAGCATCAGACCATATTCCTAGAAAAAGATTTCCTATGAAATAAACATGAACTGGTTACAGCAACTAAGATCTTAGATCCCTCGCTAATGATGAAAACAGAAAATGCAAGAAGAAGCAGAGATGATAATAATAATAAGATGTTGTTTGCTTTGGTTTTCAAGGGCACTTAAAGTTTTAAAATAAAATAAACTTAACTCAATTAAACAAGTATCTTGTCTTTCTTGTTCTTTTTTTAATCAAGAGGCTAATTTCTTGTTTAAATTTCTAACTTTACAATTGTCTGATAATAATTAATTTTTTTTTAAATGAAAACCTTGGCTGTTCTTGGCATTTCCGTTTTCTTGTGTATGCTCATCCAATGTAACATCATCAACACTGGCGTTCTTATTCTCAACCACTTCGGAATTGGCCGATTTGACAATTTTTTCCCACTGCAGAAGAAAATTATTAATAACAAAATAATTAAATTAACTTTGCCTCTTCACAAAAGGCCCAAAGACCGTGAAAGGATTTAAAGGACCAGTTATGGAAACCAGGTAAGTAATGGAGGAAGAGAAGGAAAAAAGACAGAATAGATGAAGTAGAAAAAGTAGTAGAAAACGAAAAGAAGGAAAATTAAACCTTAAATTAGAAAAACATATGAGAAAAACAACAAAAAGTAAGAAGTAAATGAAGATAAAGAAGAAGGATAGGAAAAACACAAATCAGAAGAATGACAGGAAGAAAAATAAGAAAAAGGAGATGAAGTGAAAGGAAAAGAATAAAGAGACTATGTAGGAGAAAAAAAGTTGGATTTAATATACTTGATTATAACTTTTAAAAAAGGAATTTAAACAATACCACAAAATGTAACAAAATGTCTTCTTAATTTCCTTATTTGTGGTCGTTCGTAAGAATAAAGTTGAGCCGGAAGCAGAAAATCATTTGAATTATTTGATCATTCATTCAGAAACCAGGAGATATAACTGGATAAGTCAGCCATATCTAAATATATATTTCGTTGTGTTTGTAGATGGGTTCATGAAAATCGATATTAGCATCTAAAAATAATAAGAACCGGTGTTCTTCTATCACTGATTTCATGTTTTAGTCAAGGTATGAGTAAATACTAACCTTTTTCATAACACTGTAATAGCCATTTCTAAAAAAAATGGATGTGGAAAGTAAAAAGTAGCTTCATCATTTCATGTTATTATTCCAATGATATTAAATAAAAAGATTATTTTCTTTACCTATACCCTATTTTGACAGCAAAGAAAAAAATAGTTTTTAAAATTAAATGACTTAATGTATTTTAATTTTTAATCAAATGCTGTAAAATCAAACTTGCTTACCTGTATATATATATATATATATATATATATATAAGCACTTAAAATACATAAACACATGAGAAGCTTATTTTACAGCATTCCTCAGTACAGCTTTTTAGGTATAAATTATTTAATAGTGACAATATATTAATCTGAAAGTTATACGACAGTTCGCAGTCGACGGCTCCCAGCCGGGGTTACCCAGCCATCACTTTGACAGAAAACTTATTTGACAGCCATCAAATAGAGAGCGGAGTTATTTAAAGGCAATCCATCAACTGTAGTCATTGAACTCTGTTAATATTAATCAAGTCCTTTAGTAGGATAAAAATATTCGGCAGTTACTTTTCATATTTTACAGCTGCAAAGAGTAACTAATTCCGAGGATGAACTGAATAAGGTTTCTCTTGACATTCACTAACTATTTTATCAATCCTTTTATTTCTGGACTTAGTCTTCTTTCTTGGGAGTCCATGCCCTGCAATCATCTATTATAGATTTTGATTCATCTGGTTCTCCCTTTCCAGCTGTTCAATCAACTAAAAAAGATTGGGAGCTCGGGATACCACCAGCTTGTTCATTTTATAATACCACACTAGAATTACATTTTATACGCGACAAAGCCTTTCCATTGTCCTTTCCTAGATATTCCACAAATGAATTAAGAAGGGTGCGTTTTTCCGTCCGCCAGTGTACTGTCGTTGTGGTTTACCAATCTCCGTATAAATTGTAATCCATGTTTAAATGCCAGTGACGCTTTCCATAGGTAGAAGTGTATCATCTGCGTCTTAAGATAACATTACCAACATCATTACTCATTCGAAAGTAATCTTAAACAAAACTTGTACACTTCCTTAGCAGAATTCATAACTAAATAGTCCCTAATTTTGAAAAGTTAACTATGACTTGGTCACATCTGGTACCAGGAGTCCGGGTAAGGTATGGGGAAATATTCTAGAGCGATTACAAAAACCACTATTACCATATTTTCCTAGAAACTGAAATACTTCTGTCTAAATGAAAAAGTGGATGTTTAAGTGATAGCTGTGCTGTGCCGGCGGTCATGTTGGCTGCCAAATGTCTGCAATGATGGTCTAAAATAGGTAAAGCCCTACACTTGCATTTAAGCACTTGGCACATTAACATTTTCAAAACGAGTCTTTTGAGTGGTTGAGGCTATGTAGAGTTTTAAAGACCTGTTGCACAGATGCCTTCATTGTGGTCAATATTTGGGTAGAGCAAGGAAAACACCCTTAGAGATAATAATAGGAGCTGAGAAGCTAAGTTGAGAATTTATCTCATTCATTCTATGAATCTTTGTGCTAATTTATAAAACAGCAGTGAGACCGTCCCTGATCTACGGAAATGAAACTTGGCCTATTACGGGTACTCAGACGGACAAGATCAGCTCCTGTGCAATGCGCAGGCCCAGATACTGCCTTGGAATAACTTCAGAGGAGCACAGAAGGAATGAGACGATAACAAAAGAAGCAGGGGTGATACCACTAAAAGATCTGATGAGAAAAAGGAGGATAGAATGATATGGGCATGTTTGTCGCCGAAAAGCAGAGGAAGACATCAGGATGGTATGCGAAAGGAGAGTTGAAGGAAATAGAGGCAGAGGCAGACCAAAGCAAAGATGGAAGGATACAGTGAAAACAGATCTTCGCTGACTTGATCTGGAGAGAGAGGACACTAGCGACAGGAGCAGGTGGCGGAGTCTGGTCGAGCGGAAGATACGGCAGAAACCCGCTACCCAGTCAGGATACAGCGGAGCAAGGTGAACAAGGTGAGCATTCTATGAATCTTTGACATATCAATATCCCTACTGGCATACAGGTAATTTTATAAGTTGCATGGGTAAAATGGATACTAACACAACCCGAGACTGATCTTTATTCAATTAAATTTATGCAGTGAAATACACTAAGCAAAAAATAGTTTATTTAGCTATTAACTTGCTTGAATTGCATCACAGAATGAACTCTCATTACCTTATTTCAAAAAGGCACCACGAAAACAAATTCTTCTTCCGCAACTTCAAACCAAATGGCTAACCACACGGGATCCCATTTCACAACCAACCTAACATCTGTTTTCCCGACCTGAAAAGAAGTTATTGTTTGGCAACAGCACACTAAAGAACTAACCACACGGAGCTTTCTTTCTCTCTAGAAAAGTACAACCAACACTTTGTAACCTATTGTCACTTTGTTTCAAGTTTGATAAAACTGCCTCTTCCATTTATATAAGTTTGTAAAATATTGTGTATCATTATTGCCTGACGATCAAAATATCTTGAAACTACCAATTGCAATTAAATTTCTAATTTTCCTTGTTTCACCTTTTGTATGAATATATAAACTCTTAACATATATTTTTATACACACACCCATATATATACGAGTTAAAAAGGAAAGCTATCTATAAACTTAAGCCCTTTTTACGCCCTAATTCTGACATTGATATTAAACAAGCAATATATTTAATTCTGCAATATAAAAAAAACCTGCATTTAGCACGGTTGTACAGTTTACTTGCTATTTTTACTGTCTACTCTATTTTCTTTCCTTGGCTATGGTTTGATGCATTACATTTTAATTCTAGAAGTGGGATTTGTTTTTCTTTTCGAGCTTGGTCCACCTAACGTTTACGGATCTTTTCTGTGGCCGTTAGCCATTCGCCTTTCTTGGTACACTTGATAACCGAAGTCATCTCTTCCTTTTTCTATAACATGCTAAAACACTTAACTAATTGGTCATGTAGAATTTCCATATGATGATTGGGGGGGGGGGGGAAGGGACTTTACATCTCTTGTATATATACCACAATACTTAATAAGTTATTATCAGCAATAATATTTCCCCCTATGCAATTAATTATAGTTCGTATACTATGGGTGTCAAGACTATCACTGATACCTCTCCAGTTTCGATCATTATCTCAACAAGTAACTCAGCTTCCCATAGTCATAAATTACTTCCTTTTGTATTTTCAGAAATCCCTTTTTTATCCACAGAATCAACAGAGGAACAATCAAATTAAATACATGCTATTTTATTTATTTCAAATTAGCTTTTCAAAACATTTAACTACAGGGAAAACAAAATGAAATCAATATTGTATTTTCAACGAATTAGTCGTTGTTCTTGGCTTAGTAATTTTAACCCATAAAACCTATGAACTCGTTGATTTTCGTTGTCGTTAACTTGCATCAGTTGCTCAATTGTAAATCATTCTATTATCATCTCAGGGTAGACACAGACTTATGAATAGCCCTGTAATAAACTACAAAGTCCTAACTCTGCGTTTACATGCGAGCCAACCTAACAATCTTCTGAAGGGTTGCTTAATGATAGATAGCTTGATTGAGTATTTTTTTTAACCGACACTGCTCAGCGATGATAACCATAGTGATGGTGAAAATGTGCACGGAAAAAGAGAGTCTATACTTCTTTTTTTATTTTGGTAAAATCGATAGCAATAAAAAAGTAACAATGCAATAAGCTTACTCATAATTTTCTCCTGCAACACCATTTCCATGAACAGGCGATTTTAATCTATTGAAGAGGGGTGTACGAGGAGTCCTTGGACTTCTTGGTAGCCTTGGATCTCTAGGTGTAATTGAACTTCTTGGGGTTTGCGGACTTGGTGTATTTAATCGACTCCGGTTATGTGACCTTGGCGATACCTCTGCCACAGAATTAATTGTACTCGTGTTAAGGTTTTCTTCGTTTTCTTTCACCTCTTCCTTTTTTCTTTCAGAAACTTCTACTTGATTTTGTAAACTTTTAACAAAAGACATAGCTTTTGCTTTAGCCCAGTGATCGCCTTCTTTCTGCATTCCCATAATGGCTGACATTCTTCGTTTTGAGTTATCGTGCATGTCCCCTTCCTGCTCTTCGTCTTGTGAAAGGATTTGAGCGTTCGTCAAATTATCAACGGCAATAGCAAGAAACACGTTTAAAAGAGTATCTAGTTATCTAGTTAAGGAATACAAGATAAAGATAATAAATAATACTGATGAAAAGGCAATAAACGACTTCAAAAGTCCACGCTAAGGGTATTGAAAATTGGCGACATCGTGTGCCTATGAATGATAAGCAAATTTAACCATATTGAGAATGGCATGGAAGAAAACTAAAGTGAAGTGGTGTAATACAATGGCAACAACAGTACGGTTTGTAAAAGATAAAATAAAATTGGCGTACAATAAAGAGAAAAGACAACTTCAAAGTTATATTTTTTAAGGTAAATTCACTTTTTACTAAATGGAATATAATAATGCATGTAATAATATATGTAATAATGCAAAATGTCCATTCAATAGGGTAGTAATTTTACTATTTTATCTTATGACAATTTTTCAGCACTCTTGTTGAATCTGTTTCTGTCTACAGCTCTCTTATCTGGACATTAACAAAGAATCTAGAAAAGCAGCCAGAAGGTAATCAGACGAGAATGTTACCAGTGAGCAGTGCCAAATGTTTCCGTGAAAGACCATCCCACGAAAGACTACGACAGCTTACAAACGGTCAGCACTATCATACGAGAGGGACTTTGACTAATTGCTAGTCATTGTTGCAGAAACAAGGACCAACTGACCTGTAGTGTTTTACTCTGGGCTATTAGTCATGGCCGTACTGGTGTTAGAAAACCATTTATACCATTTATCCAACAATTAAGAAAGGATGCAAACAGCAATGTAGACAAACTGAAGAAGCTTAACGTGGATTGAAATGAGCGAAGAGGAAGAATTGAATTGCTTCAGTCAATCAATCCGATTGGCTTTTTTTGGTTTCTAAAAGATCGACTGATATCAAGACTCAATATTGTTTTCTTAATATCAAATACTTCTAAATCAGAAGCTTAATTTAAATCTAAAAAAAACCCAACAAAATTAAGACCTTGAATTTCGTAGTTAAATAAAATACCTTCTGGCTGTAAGATCTTTCGGTCTGGACAAGACGCAGAAATGAAAGAAGAAAAATTAAGTGGAAATTATCAATGCGAAAAACAGAGAGGAACAAGGCAGCGCTCTACTTTTTGCTGTTGGTCAAGGAATACAATGACCATTGAAGAAAACCAACCACTTTTTGTGACTGGCTGTCTAAAGTGGTTGAAGAAGATATACTAATTACTTTTGTCTACAAAGGGGAAGTAATGTAAGTTTAAAATGGATTGCCTTAGATCCTCCCAAATGAAAGCAAAATATAGCTTTGTAAATGACTTTACACTGTTTGATTTCGCTAGTAAACATTTTAAATAAAAATAATTCTAGTTTAGTTTAGTCAATCTCTGAATTAAAAGCCATTTATTTGAAGTTAAAGACATAATTTACTTTAAAAGGATACAATTCCCAAAAATTACTAAAAACACAAAATATAAGCTGACAAGCATTCCCGTAGCTGTTTTAGGCCCACCATAGGCCTGGACTCCATTATACATAACTGCATTCCAGTCTTCTCCTGTCATTATCTATCAAAATTAAAACATCAAAATAGTTAGGATATAGTTGTTGTGTATTGAAGTACCTTATACAAACACTTCTAGTTGTAGTATTTTACAGCAAAACGTTATTTCATAAAAAATAGATGTCAATTGTGGCTTTTCTTCGTTTGTCTGGTTTTGTTGTGTTTTGATTATTTTGCCACGTATTTTCACAGATTGTTTTTGTAATAAAAAACTGCCTTGCAAGACACTACTACGATGACCACAAATGTAAGAAACTTTAGTACTAGGCTCAGAACAATTAGAAAACTGTTTAATTTCCATTTTTGAAAAATTACTCATTGGGTTTAATTTGTGCACCTATGGAGGGAGTGTTTTGACTAATTATTTCATCAACAGTTTTTATAATTAATATCATGTTGTTAACTCCTTCCAAAGACGCTTAACTTCACAAAGTCAACAAGACAAGAAAATAAGAGATCAATTAAAAATTTTATTAAGAACGTCTATCATAATCTTTTAACTTTATAGACAACTAGAGAAAATGCACACTTGACGTCTTGCTACCTGAAACTTTTCAGTGATCTTGTAGCTTGATTATGAGTGATTTCGTTTTGGAAAGAAAACTTGATAAAAGATTTTGCAATAGACGTTTTGTGAAAATAAAAGACGTTCTTTCAAAATAACTTTTTAAACAAAAAATTATTACAATGATTAAAAAAACCAATCTATTTGGGCTGAGGGAGTAATATGCTTAAGTAAAGCTACCTACTTTGTGGCTTCCTCTTTTAAATAACTTTTGCATAAAATTTATGCATTTTTTCGTTTAAAACATCACGTTATTGGATAAACTTGTAGCTGTATTTGTTGTAGTATTAGTAATTTCCTTGATTTTATGAAATTAGTTTTCACTGCATGGGATAACTTTGAATAAATCGGTGGGTAGGGAGATTTTACAAAGGGGTTTACAATACCTTAAAAATTCCAGAATTTGGACATAGCCACAGGGTGTGCTTGAGACAAGTCTAATAAGAATATTAGCAGACACCTGAGGTTAAAGTCGACATAAAAACAAAGCTTATATTCTAATTGTCAAAATCACTATTGTAAATCTGTTTATCTGATATTCGTAATATTCCACAGTATCCCTTAGCAACAGCTGGCGGAAATATTTTTAGCAAAATTGCAGAGCTGTTTTTCTAGTACAACTCAGGATTTTAACTGGAATGAAATATCTATTGACAAGAATAGTTTCCTATCCTCGAAAATCAGTCCCAGTTGATTCACTCTATATGCTTCATGAAAAAAGTGATTGAAGTTGAATTTTTCCTTGTAGTTTTTCAAAAATAGATTTTAGTTATTATATAGGTGTAACCTAGGGAGTTCGAAGCAGTTTGGCCTTCTTGCCACATAAGATCTGGAAGATATCTAGTGGTACAAATTGGTGTACAACACCCCTATTATAACCCTCCTTGAAGACAAAAGAAATGTTGAATGTGTCAGTACCAATTTCCAAGTTTAACACCATCATTAAGTCTTACTCAACAATTTTACATGCCACTCTATATTAATTGCTACCTAAATGCAGAAAATACCTAAATGCAAATGAAAATATCAAACGTAGCTGACAGGCTCGTGAGCAAGGAATCTAAAGATTATCTTGTAAGAAGTAAAAATATAAAGTGAAAGAGTGGCAGATGTTAGCTGAGCAGCAAAAAGAGAAAAGAGTGTTGAATTTTTTTCAGTCCTCCGTATTGTATGTTCCCAACGAAGGAAATACAGGGACCTTAATGATCTAAAACAATAACATCAGCACCAGATGCTGAAATTGTCTTTGTGGAAAGGATGACCAGAATGACCAGAATAACCATCTCCGAAATGCATGCTGGACTTTCCAGAAAAACAATGGCGGACTAGAATACTGGATAAAGTAATCTAAAGCCAGTGACTTTTCTTGACACAGATAAAACCTTAAATATTTTCAAAGCTACTAAAGGAGAAATACCACAATATAGCGTACGTGACTAATGAGTATTGTAGTTTAATAAACCAATTTTTGCAAAACGGGAAAACTCATAAAAAGGATATAAACAGTCCCACAATACCTAGAAACTCAAAAATAGCACAACATAGGATTCTCTTAGTGGACGTCCGATGAGAAATAGGTGATGACAAATACAGAAGCTTTAATGCTCGAATGTTTCTTAGCTACAATTAATGACCGACAGAATTTCTTCGTTATGTTTGTGGTTTACGTTTAAATTAAGTACATATCAAATTACCTGAAATACGGCCAACATTGCATCTGGGAAAGTGTCAAAGTTGGTTCTTGGAAAGGTGGCATATTTTGCAAACCTAAAATTATGAAAAAAAAGATTTATTTGATAATACCAAACTGAAAAATGGGTAAATATTCACGTGCTACCAAGACACAATCTGCAAAACTATTCAAGTGAATCTTTTCTGCATATTGTATGCCCAACTATTTTTCCTATGGTCTTTCCTTAGATATTCCTATTAGCATAGGAATTTTCTTGAAACCCTCAAAAATACACCATAATTACTTATCTAATGTCTAGAGTGAAAATTGGGAAGAGGGAGAAAGAAACTGAAAATTCTATAGCCTTTGAAGAGCTGAATGAACGGTCAAAATAAAGATGTAAATCTTTATCTTCATTTTAACTAGTAACAAATGACCATTGTCCCAATTAGGAAGCAGTACTGATGCAAATGTTGGGAAATCAGTCATCACGGGTACAACATCGTCTTTTCTCGAGCTTGTCAACACCGACGAAGCTGGCAAGAAAATTCTAGTAGCACGAGGTAATCCGGCCTCTGAGAAAGCAAACCAAGAACGATAAAGAAAATATATTATATTTCTGAATCGTACTAACAAGCCATTATCTATGGTCCGTTTGGAGATGTGCATTAAAGTGAGGGGCCTCTTGTAAACCACTATTGTGTCTCAGTATTATTTACAATTCGAAAATAGAAATTAAGCAAGGGGAGTTCTCTAAATGGTTGGAAAACGTGTTACTCGTCGGCCTAAAGTCAAGGCCAGAAAGCATAATGGATTCAGAGTAGCGGTAGTCTGGGTACCAACGAAAGTACCATACACCGATGGTTTGTGCTGGTGGGACAGACAGCTGGAATTCAGGTGCAGAGAGCATAAGATTTTACTTCATTATTACAAGATCATAAATTGCTAACATAGGTTACCTGACTACTTCCCTATTGGTAATGGCAACTCTATTCTGTAAAGACTTTTATACTCCTTGGTACGTAAGGAAGACATCATGTTTTCTACTTATGACTTTGCTCTAATACAATTTGTAACAATGTAATACTTCTAGAAAACCTTGCTTATTATAGAAAAAGGCCCTTTAAACGCACCATTAACACTTTAAGTGACATATAACCTTGCCTCAATAAACAATATGTAATAGCTCTTAAAATAAGCCACCAAACTATTGTTATGCAAGTGATCTAAGCCTTGAGCTTATTTTTAGAAAAAATCAGAGAAAGAAAGAAAAAAGTATCTTTTTTGCATTGCATCATTCTAAATATATTTGTGTCTTGTAACTGAAAATCATGAAAATCATCCATGATAGAGCATTTAGTAGAGATTTGAATGAAAAATATTACTTTTATATGGTTATTCGCAATTTACTATGCCTCACACATGTACCCTGTCACTTCGATCATAGATCACAATCCAATGTGCTCAGTTACCTGAAACAGCAATAATACGTGGAATGCTGTCCATCTACTATACTTTTGTTGGGACAGGAAGTAAAAGGGGAATTATCTTCCAAGGTGAAAGTTGTATTCTATCCACCTGTTGTGTGTCATGTGGATTGAGATCTGATCCAACTAAATTTAGTTGTTCTCCTTTAGAGTTGACAGCGCCACGGAAGCCTCAAGTCTCATAGCGCTTCCATACACAAGTACTTTTGTGTACTCTGAGTTCATGTGATTTGTGGTTTGCTTAATCTTAGATTAACAGATCAAATAAATAAACTTTTGGCACTTGTTTACGTATGCCGCATCTCTGTTTATGTATGTACAAAATTGCCCGTAATTTGTATGCATTTATGCACCCAAGTTACAGGGTTCTGAATCTCTTCAAGGGAGTGTGAGTACAGTAGCTTAGAACGTTGGTACCTAAATACTGTGTACTAAATTTTACTCCAGTAACTCTGCTCTGTACAAGCAATGGTTTTTCAAGATCCTATTATATATATAATTATATACATATATATACATATATATAAATATATATACATATATATATAAATACATGTGTGTGTCTGTTTGTGTGTATGTGCGTATGCCAAATATTCTGGGGTAGACCACAACAGTGAGGCCAGAATTATGTAAAAAAACCGCTTGATGTAAGTTACAGATGCAACTTAAAATTATAGATGATAAATTGAAACTCAAGCCCATTTACAACTAATGGAATCTTTGTAGAAAATATATAATTAATTCTGATATGATTTCAGCAAAAGACCAAACAAATGATAAAAGAATGGTATTTTTATACTTGACGGTGCCCCCAAAAGAGTAAATTTAATTGTTAAAAAAAAGAGAGAAAACAATTGTGACAACAGAAGCACTGTTAAAACAGAAGAAATAGGCAAATATAAGATGAGTGCTAAAATCATTTTCTATCGAGAAATGCACAATAAATATAGATTTGTGGCCCCTCTCCTCAGTATTAGATGGAACCCACACCCCATGTAAATTCCTTAATGTTGGGCTCTGACATTTCAGTTATTGATAAGGTAAAACATAGTAAAATGCATAATATAATAGGTGTGTAAAATAGAGAGTGCAAATCTTAAATTTCCTGTTTTTGTGTGAGGCACCTTCTGTCATTCTCCTTCCCTGGTGGTGGAGCATAACATAATGAGAACCCCTGATACTCTATTTTTCTTTTCGTATTAACCCAAAATTAAGCCTGAGTAACGGGGTGGGCCTCTAGAATAAGACTTTTCAATGCTGCTCTATCGTTGGCAATAAGAATAGGTCATTCATTTCCTTCTTTCTTCACTGTATCCACCAAACTTCTTCTAGTTGCTATGATATCTCTTTCCTACTTTTTTAGGTTAGTCTAATTGGGTTAACCACTTTGGTCTATGTCTCTCATCTTCATTACTTTACTCTTTAGTTCCAGTCTAGCTCTTATTTTTTCTCTTTTAATTCAACGTTTCAGTGATACTCCGGTAATCCATCTCAGCATTCTCATTTCTGTTCTTCCAAATATTGATTATTTTACGCACTGACAACTTGAGACGCACAAACTGAAACAAAAAATTTTGCAATGTGGTTTATACACTCTTGTACAAGGATTTGCTAAATAAGCCAAACCGATTACTTACTTTCCTCCAAATAACTGCATCCCAAGAAGAGCAGAAATGACAATGAACAAAAACAAAAGAAACATCAAGCTTAAGATGGACTTCATGCCATTCATTAATGACGTCACTAAATTACGGAGAGATGACCAGTATCTAAAAGTAAAGAAGAAAAATAGAAATAAATAAAATAAAAATAAGTGAAATGACCTGAACAAGGTGAGAGCGCAGTGTAGCACACCAAAGTAACAGGGATGCTTTCTTCTGTGTCATCATATTAATATTTAAAAATCATAATAATAATAATAATAATAATAATAATAATAATAGTATATCTAGTTTGCATAAGGAAGTTGATATGCATAATTTTTAGCTTTTTAAAAAATCGTATGAGCATCAACAATAACTGTTTTTGATTGTAAATTTCTGGTATCTTTTTTTCAGTATGAAGAATTCTGGCACCAATTAGGAGACGTTCCTGCATCAATGAAGAAGTAATTGAGTCAAAATACCTCTTCTGAATCCTGAAAATGTTTAAAAAACAAACAACTATTTCCATAATTAACAAAAGCCTAATTAAGTATTTTTGTGCTGTTGAAATCTATCAAATAAAGGTCAGTTGTGATTTTCCCTGAAAACAATTTTTTGAATCGAACAGAAAAGATTTTGATGCTAGACCATCTCTTCATGTGTTGTTAAATAAAAAGCTTGGAATAGGTACTTCCTGTTGACATGTGTTACTGGATGCCTTAACTCTAAAAAAGGAACGCTACAAGATACAGATGTTTGTGGTGCAATCATGTTGGAAAACGATTCCGTTGATAATCGCTGCTGGAGCATTCTTTTCATATCGAAGCTATATATATATTGTGGACTCTTGCTCAAAGTAATAAAAAGATCTGTGAAAAATGTCTTAGCATTGTCTAATTAAAGAAAAAAGCTGAAAGGTATTTGTAAATGAAACCCAACCACAGAAGGAGATAGACTTTTTGATTTTGTATAGCAAATAGGAATGTCGCCAATCTTTTTTTTAAAATAGATGGTACCATGGTGTTTTAACTACAAAAGTAAACCACAGCAGACTTATTTAGAGCTCAATTAAAGAGAATTTTAGATATCTCATTTAAATATTATTTCAATAAGAGTGGTCAGTTTTTAATGTCATACTATTCATTAAACACAGAGTATTTTTCTTCCCAAGAAAAATTGTAAGCAAACTGTGGAGTAACTCAAGGTGTTTTAAGGGTTAAAAATAATTGAATTAAGAATATGAAAGTCTTCAGAAAATTCAGACCTTTTAGACTTCAACGATCAACATAACTTAACTAATTTTAATACACTTTAAAACACTGTTTACAAAGTATACAGTAATTATTTATTTATTTAATGCAAAGGGGAATTTGAAAACCCAAAACCCAATATGCCGATATATATAACAAGGAATAGAGTTTTGAAATCTTTTTTGCAGGATTTTGGTTTATGGTTTTTGATGGTCTTGTGATTAGTTTCCAAAGATTTGTATCCATCTATACCTCTAATTGGCAGTGCTATCTTACTGTCGTAAGCATATCGATAAAGGTTGACGAACCTTCAAGACAAAATTGATGGAGTATTTTTTCTGTTATTCATTGTCGTTTATTTCTTATTCTTAATCCAATTATAATGGTCAAGAATGAAATTGAAAAATATTTAATATCAATAATAATTAACAAAGGTTTATTGTACAATTCTACTCAGTCTTCCAGATAAATACACTTTTTTACACACGTTTATGTGTTCAACAGAAGAGATGTNCTTCATTATCGTGTGATACTACATCATTCGCTTCATCTTTTTCATTTTCAAATGCATTATCATCGTCAATCATGTTTGTCTCTTCATTCTCGTTCGATGCATTATTTGCTTCCTCCCTTTCAGCTTCCGCCTGTCTGATGTCATTGGTTGCGGTAAGTGCTCCTATCAATATACCATCTGTTTTTCTCGCTTCCTTACGTAAGCGTCTTTCTTCATTTCTTAATTTACCGTCTATTTGGATTAAGCACGGTAACAGAGCTTTGGTGCACCTTCCTCTAACATCATTAACTTTCTCCATTATTTCTCTTACTAATTTAACGTCTGGATGATCAGGCACGTTTGAAACATCTCCAAGCTGAGGTGAAGAAGGATTAGTGGGATTTTCTTGAACTTCTGTCGGCTCCATTGTATCATCAGCCTCTGGGTCTAAGTCCTCTCCATCTCCATCAAATAGCTCGTAACCTTCATCTGGGAGAGGCTCATCAGGTTTGCTTGACTTTGTGCTTCTGCGAACGCCTTCCGGCGGAGTTATTTGTTTCTTCAGATCTTTTAACGAAGCTACTGGTTCTGATTTCAGTAGCTCTTCTCTGAAGGCTAACATTTCTTTACCTACCAGCCTCATTAGATTCTCACTGGCTAAATGATCCTCTGATCCGTCAAGGGCTATAGTGATCATATTTTTCTTGTACGCCTCAACATTGTCAATGCGAGCATACTCTTCTTGCCATGCGTGGTTAAACATATCCATAATTTCATTTCGTGATGGTTGAGGAATTTTACCAGGATTTTTTCGAAGCTGTTCTAGCATGAGCTCCATTTCTTTTCTGCGGTATACTGCCTTACTTGGCTTATGATAGGTGGTATCGTTCACCTGAACGTCTCCTGTTACTCCACCACCTATGCGGATCAGAAAATAACCTTTTTTGAACAAAGCAGCTTCAATCTCTGGTGGAAGGTGCGCGGAATAGTCATCAAGCGTAAAAACAACACGCCTTTCTGGATAGAATGCAGTAGCTATGGTTGGAAGTCTATCGATAAACTCTAACATATGTTTAATGCGGTAAGACCCTTTATCTGCCCACTGGAACTTTACTTTATCTGGTGGGTTTAGCTTCACTCGTTGTCCCTTGCCTTTGAAAACAAATTCCAATGGTGGGGGTTTAAATTCTTTCTTACTTGATACAATGGTCATAACTGTACAACGTTCACGTGATAGATTGTGATTTTCCTTAACAAAGCAGGTTTGGTTGCTTCCACGAAAATTTAACGTTTTCTGCGTTGTTGACTCGTTTCTGTGGAGTGGCATCTGATCAGCTGATAAGATTGGTGGTTCGACTTTGTATTTGGCTAGCCACCAATACCGAGTGCGCCAAACATTTTTTAAAAATTGAATAATTCTGTCCTTTCGAACATCCTGAGGTATAGAAAAGCGTTTGTTCGGATGCTTCAACGAGATTCCATATTCTTTACACCATCCAGCTACCCACTTGTCAGTGAATTTCAGCTCCTCTGCTTTCTCTCCAGCCGTTTCCTTCAATTCACAATAGGTGTCATACAATTCCTTAGCTTTGGAAATTAACATAAACTTTGGGAAACGTGCTTTGAGGGTAGACCTAACGTCAATAAAGTAATCAAATAAAGCGATCCGTACTTCTACAGCTCTTCTTGGTGGGCCAGCACCCATTAATCGATATTTTTTCTTACTGTCATTCCCTTCAATGTCGTATTCTCCTTTTTCAAATTTTTCTAAGCATCGACTAACGAATTTTGTGGCAGACTGAAATTCTTTCGAACTACAGTTCTCAGTTTTCATATCAGAAAAGTATTCGCGAACAAACGGTTGGATATAACCTGTCTGTGTGAATGGATGAACCCATTTCCTCTTTTTCGCATTCCAAACTGCCTTATTAATCTTTGGATCTTTTTTATCGGCTTCATACTTCGTTTTCTTTGCTTTCAGCTGTTCACCAATTTTCTTTTGTTCGTCCAGGGTGAACTTTCGTTTTTTCTTTTGGTATTCCATCTTATGTACTATTTATTTATTTCTATGTCTAAAATAAAAGAAGTCGGTTTACATCTTTCAAATTCAAACAACATTCGAATTCTGACGTCAAAAATTCGAAAGTTATTCGAGAGGACATTACATTGTTACATTGCTTCTTCCGTTAAATCTTCAATAAAATACGAATTGTTTAAATGTTATTAGCATTTTTCGACGTTTTACACTAGAAAAGGATCTAATTACTTAATATTTCAAAGAGTGAAAATTTTTAACCACCCCTCACCCCCCGTTTATTAGCGACCCCCCCAATTTATGAAAAATCTTGTGTGCCTCCACCCACCCAAACTATTATGACCCCCCAAACAATGAATTTTAAATAAAGTGTCTACCCCCCCTAATAATTCGACCCCCCCCTACAATTAGGAAGTTGAGAGTAACCTTACCCACCCCTTTAAAGCACTCTGGGTACTTGGACTTAACTTCTGCTTCTAAATTTCTCTCAGAAATCACGGAATTAAATTGTAATAATTGCAATTCTTTAGACGTACCAGATGACATTAGATTATTACNGACGTCAAAAATTCGAAAGTTATTCGAGAGGACATTACATTGTTACATTGCTTCTTCCGTTAAATCTTCAATAAAATACGAATTGTTTAAATGTTATTAGCATTTTTCGACGTTTTACACTAGAAAAGGATCTAATTACTTAATATTTCAAAGAGTGAAAATTTTTAACCACCCCTCACCCCCCGTTTATTAGCGACCCCCCCAATTTATGAAAAATCTTGTGTGCCTCCACCCACCCAAACTATTATGACCCCCCAAACAATGAATTTTAAATAAAGTGTCTACCCCCCCTAATAATTCGACCCCCCCCTACAATTAGGAAGTTGAGAGTAATTGGCAGTGCTATCTTACTGTCGTAAGCATATCGATAAAGGTTGACGAACCTTCAAGACAAAATTGATGGAGTATTTTTTCTGTTATTCATTGTCGTTTATTTCTTATTCTTAATCCAATTATAATGGTCAAGAATGAAATTGAAAAATATTTAATATCAATAATAATTAACAAAGGTTTATTGTACAATTCTACTCAGTCTTCCAGATAAATACACTTTTTTACACACGTTTATGTGTTCAACAGAAGAGATGTTTTGATATGTATACTGACACAAACTGATGGACAAAATATTTTGTCATATGGTGACGTCAAACAAAGTAATTCGAACTGTGCTTACGCACATTCCAGATCGATTGTGATAGGAACGTGTGTTGTTTCGAATGTCCCTGAGCACACGACAAATGTCTATATAAGGTAGTATTATGGCGTATAATCTATTATTCTAAAACTACATTTTCTAGATTTTACATGTCAGATTATGTATAAATGGGAGGAGGGTCATAATTTGGGACCCAAAGTCTACATTTTTGACTAGAATTTGAACCAGATTGTGATCAGAGTTTGAAGAAGCAAATCTATATTCGATTGAAAGCAGTTTTAATATATATGTCGTGACGATTTGTAAGAAGATTTAGAGACTCATAATCAGAGTTTATATACATGTATTTATATAGGCCAATATCAAAATCTTGTGTATGGTTATTTTAGGATTGTACCACTTGTCGTTAACTATTCAGCAAACAACAATACGGTGTCAATTAGGCTTCTACATCAATACCATTGTTTCCCTACCAAAGCCTATTGTCCAAAAGTG
>RDPX01000517.1:184473-194473 GCA_003991215.1 Morbakka virulenta | reverse complement strand
TAAATGTTGTACATTTTACGTTGACACACACTGATCCGTTTTCATCCAGTTCTAACACTCACTTGATGATGATCTAGACCATGATATTCACAAAATAGAAACCTGCCTGGCAAAACGTGTTCTGTATTATTGGCTCAAACACCATTATGTCATTCGCTCTTTATTCTTTTCCACAAATTTGACCTACTTCATTCATGTTATAATGATTATAGAGATAAGGTATAACCAGAAGGTAATATTCTGACTATGGAATTTTAAGAAGGATCATTGCTATGGTTCAGTCCTTTTTCTTATTAGATAATGAGTTTTATGCTGAAAGAAACTATCTCTGTTGAGTATTCCATTAATGCTGCCTTTCCAAAAGGGTCTGATCTTCATCAAACTCTCTTCCTTCTTTACATCCATTATCCTGGTAACTTAAATCAGTTAACCAACATCGATGCTGATGATACTACCCTGTAACTTGGCATTGACTACAACGTAACTCAACAAGAATACGTCAAACGTTCCGAAGATTTAGAATCTGAACTTCAGAGTGCAAGAGAATAAGAAAGGAAGTAACTGATTTCAACTGATATCATGATTGGCGAACTTCCTGCCAATCATAATATTAAGTGCACGTTTTAAATAATTTCTTCCTAGCAATCGTGAAAGTTGGTGTCAAGTGTGATGCGAATACTAGATTAAAGACCCAAAATGTAGCTTAAAACGTCGGCCAATACTCGCCTATTTAATAAATGAAACAAAGAGAAATTTTAAAGTCTCCTACATTTTTCAAACTACCTTGGTCATAGTTTACTTAAGTTTAATATTTGTTTTGGTGTTCAGGTTCTGATTCTGGTAAAACTAGAAGAAGGCAGCCTTTGCTTATTTTACAAGTGTACTTATCACTTTGATAATATTTCTTTATGCTAATATAATTATTATTTCAGCACAAAGGAACAGTGTCGAAGCGAGATGTAGTAATAATAATAATCATCATCATCATTACATTACTAAAACTATTCGTTTTACTTTAAAATTTTTTTAGCCATATCGAATTGATGACATGGAATTTTCAAAAAGATTTTCCTGATTTTCATTTTTTAGCAAATGTTTTCAAATACCATCATACCATTCGGTAGGAGATATCATATGTCTTTCTCCAAGCCTAACTAAATTTATTTATTTATTTATTTACGAATATTTATACAGGATAAAAACGTTTCAATAATTGTATAATTAAAAAGTAATGTATACAAATACAGTTATCAACACGTGTCCTGTAAATGATTTATGCCATAACGTAAAGAAAGGTAGATTGCCTTCTTTTTTCCATCTGCTTGATAATATCAACTTTAAAAGGGTGTTGGGTGCTTCTGTTCTTTCCCAAGGCACTAGTTTTATGCAGGAGTGACAAATTGCGAGTTTTTGTCCGAGAGAAATGAGACCGTTATCTCTTTAGTACCTCTGTATTGTAATCTTACATTAACCAATAAACACTAAACATTAATGATGACTTCATTTGAAATACCAAAATAGAAATACCTGTGAGAGTTTGATTTCAGCCTGTATCTTGCTGTATTAAAAACGACAGCGGGATTTAGAATAATATCACCCAACTCTTCTCTGTTTTCTTGAGCTGTCTTGGCACTTAATTCCTTCCCATCATTTTCCTTGAGAAACAATTCCTCTAAAATCAAGATTACAAAATAAATCAGACAATAGGCTATATAAAATGTGAAAACGATTCCGCTTCGATTATACTCTCAGGGTCCTTACTTCAACCTAGGTTTTTCAATCAAAGTGGGATGCCGGGATAAGGGGGAATAAATTGAGAAGGAAGGTTGAAAAGGGAAATGCAAATTTCCTTGTACCTGAGTAAAAAAAAATGTAAGATCAACATTCACGTGAGGTATTTAGCTTTCATACCTTTGTTAAAAAAAATGAAGACGGGGTAATGTTCACTCAAGAATATGAGGTAATGTTCTTGACTATCTGGAACTGTTTTAATAAATAATCAGAGTAGAGCCAACGTTTAAAGGAAGGAATTCGGTAACCTAGCTGGTTGTTTAATTGGTTATCACCGTAAAAGTATAGATAAAAAGGTAAAAAATCTAAAATTATAGCACCCAAACAGAGTAATGATAACATAGTAACCTGGCCTGACTTGACGAAGTTATTATATGAAAGATTGTCCCATTATACAAAATGTCTTTCTTGTTGAAATTTATATTTATATGTATATACATAAAGTATATATTCATATTTAGCAAGTTTCTGTCTGTTTAAGGTAAATTTATACATTTTTCAATTACTCATTTACCACATTAGCCCCAATACACAAACACACACACACACACACACACACACACATATATATATATATATATATATATATACTCAATCTGCAGACAGTACTGCTTCGCCCTTTATGGGCTCATCAGTGCAGTACAGAGCTTCTGAGACATAACTCTCTGGCCATGTTGCCGGAGCAAACACAGCTTAAAGAGTTATTGTGGGATCCTGCCAGAGTGCTCAAACCACGCATGCGCAGTGAGCATTGCATTACTCTAACAACAGATATAAATATATATATATATATATATATATATATATATATAAATTTCAAGACATTTTGTATGATAGGACAAGCTTTCGTATATTCACTTCGTCAGGTCTCAGGACCTGCTAAATTTGTCTAGTTATTTTGTATGCTATACTGGGTTTATNTCGTCAACACGAACTTTTAAACAAGCTTCCATTGGAAGTTTTGTGGGCGCTTTTCCTTCGAATGTTATATCACCTTGCACTTTTATTTCTACTTCTGCAATAAAATTAATATAACTAATATATATATATATATACTCAATCTGCAGACAGTACTGTTTCGCCCTTTGTGGGCTCATCAGTGCAGCACAGAGCTTCTGAGACATAACTCTCTAGCCATGTTGCCGGAGCAAACACTGGTTTAAGAGTTATTGTGGGATCCTGCCAGAGTGCTCAAACTACGCATGCGCAGTGAGCATTGCATTACTCTAACAACAGATATAAATATATATATATATATATATATATATATATATATAAATTTCAAGACATTTTGTATGATAGGACAAGCTTTCGTATATTCACTTCGTCAGGTCTCAGGACCTGCTAAATTTGTCTAGTTATTTTGTATGCTATACTGGATTTATACATATATATATATATATATATGAGACTGTACAAGTCTTGTTATTCTCTTATAATAATAAGGTCTCTGAAAACACAACAATAGATTGTTTCTCAAAAGCTGCCTTTTCAAAATGCCATCAGATAGCTGCATAAAACACCATTGGCAACCATCTCTGAACTGAGGATGACTACCAAATGCGTCTGGCGAATCGGTGAATAATGTTCAAATTACTCCGTACTCTCAACCATATATGTCAGACTAAATTATCATGAAAGAGATATTGACAGAGTGCAATGATACTATGGCATCTATGGCATCAACGAATGTGGTAGTGAGAAGAAAGAAGGGTGATAAACCTAAGCTAAAACCATGGTATCTTAGAAGATGGTATCATTGATTCTTTAATAAACTAAAGTCAGTTTCAAATGATGACTAGTTGTGTTCATTAATTGTCAACTAGTTGTGTTCATTAATTGTCAATCATTGATTCTTTAATAAACTAAAGTCAGTTTCAAATGATGACTAGTTGTGTTCATTAATTGTCAAGGCTTTTAAAGAGACAAAAATGAAAAATTCTTCTAAAAAAAAAGTGCTTATCACTCAGGCTTCCAAAAGAGATAGTGTTTTCACCAATATATTAACTTGCTATGTTGAATTTTACATTTTGGTTGAATTTTAGTGTTTATTAGGTAAAATGTACATTTTCAAATACTTTAATTTGAGATAAGTGAATCAATTTTGGATACCCACTGTGAGTTTTACTTATCATCCTGTGCTGTATGTTAACCAAAATAAAAATAGCGATTCTGACTATGATAATATTGACGGTCACAGTGATACGGATGAAAATGCTCGTTAATTTTTTTTTCAGATGATAGTGAAACGCGATCATTGTAAATATAATCATGAAGATAATGATATCAATAGTGAAAATGGTTATCGAGACGCTATTTTGATTTTATGGAAGATTTTAAAAATTATGGAAATTGCAAATACAATTGTTTAAAATAGAAATGACATAAATGGCGTTGAACAAATTCACATCCATTTACTTATGCTTTTAGAATGTTTTAGTCAAACTCCTATTTGAAAGGTTTTATAGAGAAAGCAATCATTTAACTATTTTTGAGCAGATGCAAATTCATTTCTGTAATGAAGTTTCATTATTGATATCCCAGCGCTGATGTTGCACAGATCAATTGAAAAGCACAAGAACATCAACCAAGGTAATGTTTACTCAATGAAAATATGCATACGTTTTAGCAGAGATTAGAAATTCTGATGTAAAACGTAGTTGAAAGTGATGATTAAAATCAAATGATGTGAAGTATGTTAATTGCTAAAACACTATCAACACCTTACATTAACGTTGACCTTTCTACAAATATTATATATTTAGCTGAATTAATAGATATCTTATATAAAACATGCCTAACATCTTTAACCATAATTTCTATAGTGCTAACATTTCATTCATCATTAATTTGTTATATATATATATATATGTGTAATCTAAGGTGGGAAATTTCGTTTGATTTTTGCTCGAGTCTTAATTTGTAATCCTATTGCAAATAATATAGCTTGAAAAAAAAGAAATATAAATTATTTTCATATAATTTCTTTGGGAAAAAATAAACATATATTTCTAGTGGTTTATAGTCACCAAAATATGCTATGTACTGTTCTAGATTTCGAAAGCCTTGTATATAATACAGTAGATCTATATTGTACGTAGACGAGACCAAAAGTTCATTTTTAGAATGATTTTATGAACATACTTGTAAAAAATGTTGCCATACATAACCAATTTAACAACCTTAACCAGGACTACAACCACCATCTAAAATGCTCTTTGGTTCACTACATTAATCTTGATCATCACCATAAATAACAGCAGTAACGCGCTTTAGTTTTATTCTAGATACACACTACACTTTCCCGGTCTTAATCGAGAATTAGACATAATATAAATTGCCTCCACTAGGGCTAATTCTCGCAATAAAAGTTGCCTCAACCAAGGCTAATCCTCTTTTTCGCTTCCCACTATTATTACTGCATTTTCCCGCTGTAATACAGCTTCTTTCGACAAGGATCGCTAAATGCCCTGTAAAATAGTTCTTATCCTACTTTTTACTTCCCAGCCTATGCAAGGTTCTAAGCAAGTCTAATCATTATCCACATCAAGAAACAATCAAAGATTAAATCCTGTGTGCTTTTTATAGGAAGGTTTTGGGGAATTAGCTTTCTTTTTTATTTTTCAGGATGAATTTCATTAACTGCTTTTACACCTATGTTGTAAACAGATCATAATGTTGATAATTCCTAATTCATACTATCTTTCATCAATCATTGTTACGTTTCCAATGAATACATGTCCCGGCTACATTAACGCTATGTTCAATTGATGCTAAGTACAGATGTATTAATCAAGTAATTTGTTTTTCTTCTTTTGGCTGTTTCCTTTTGAAATTGCCATACCTACTCAGTTATCTCCACTTTTCTCGGCCTCGTCAATCCTAAGTACACATTATAGCAGCTTGCCTTTTTTCTTTGATTGGCTCCAAAAACCCTCTCTTGTTAGTCAGATCAAACACATCGTTTATATTTCTAATGCAAGGAATGTTCTTACTGTCTCAATAAATATTCCAGTATCAAATTCGTCTTGGATTGTACTTTTACTTTTAGTGAAAAGAAAATATTTTCTTCCTAAGTGTTCTCTTGCTCTAGTTGGAGAACATAAAAATAACTCTGATTTACATGATCTGTTTATCTTGTACTAGTCTGTTACCCTCTACTGTTTGAGGCAACGAAAAGAGGCTATCCTCTTTGATGAGTTATATTACAGTTACAACATTTGGAGACAGGAAAGATAAATTCATCTTGCTGATTGACTTAAGCGTAATTTGTCTTGTAAGAGATGAGATCAAATAAACAGTCACCAGTCGACCTCATTCCTGGTTAAAAGAAAGACACTCCTAGGATATAAATATTAAGAGTTACCAACAACTACATGGATGGTTGGAGAGGTTTTGTGACAATAACTAAAAGACCATAAATATATTTGTTATCGTTGATATTACTGAGCATGATAATGCTCAGTAAATTTTGATAGGTGTGGTTAAAATAATCATCTAATATCTGGTCAACTACAGCTTAATTCCCAATGTATGAAAATACTCATTTACTTCATGTACCAAAATTGTGCCTTGCAGTTAACATGTAGTAATGAGTCATACCTCAGTATGGAACATGACAATTGTCGACTCTACTCTGCAAGAAAATAACTATCCAAAGAATCAATGAAAAGAAACAACGCTGCGCCCGTGTTTAACCAGTAAAAAAGTACTAATAATTTTTTTAATGAAAACCTTGATTTTAACATTTATCTGGCAGGTTCCAAAGTACATAAGTGCACAATTGGATTACCTTTGTATTCCAACAGTTCAGTGAGGTAATGATAATCTTTATATTGATGATAGAAGAAAAATCTCTCAAAACGTAGCATAAGGTAAACCATGAAACAAATGACATGAAGACAATAACTTGTGTATAAGAATTGTACTGAACTTACAAATAGAGGTAACTGCTGCAAACAAGATCATTTTTATTATAGGATATGATATCTGTGGTAATTACTATACACTTTCTATTATTGACGAAACCTTCAGCTGAAGAAAATGATAACAAAACTATAGCTTGAAGCAGTTTCAAGGTATAGTTGTGTTAAACTCTATTCCTTCTTACTTCCTTGGAGCTTTCATGGCAGGGTCTAGCTTACGCATTCTTACTTCAAGGCAAGAAACCATGGATCATATAAAAACCGTATTATCGTATAGAAAACGTACGTTGTCAAGAAATGTTATTAACCCTTCCTATGTCGAGTGTTACTTCGAGTATACCTTAGTTGAATAAATTAACCCAAGGTTCTTGATAAGATTGCGCTCTTTGTTATTTTGTGTATTCTTTAGAAGACCTGCATACGTAAATAAATTAATTTGATAATACCTAGTACACACTAAGGGTAACTAAGATAACCATCATCTTTGCTCATGGTCATGTACTGAACTTTTGCTGACCCATATTATATAACACGTCACACCTTTCTGCCTTTCACAGCAACTAATTCCTTGTTTATCAATCTCATCCATTTTCTGATTAGATCAAACTACTGACCCCAAGGCTTGCCCTTGTTTCCATTCTCCTCTCTCTTTCCTTGCAAGGGTGTTCCAGGTGATAGGCAATCTCCTTGTCTGTACTGATGACCGCAGGACACAAACTTTCCTTTTTGTATGTGCTCTAGTAAGATGATTATGTTTTCATGTTGTTTGAATGTTCTGAAGTTCGTTCTGTATTCAGTGTAACTGACTTGTAACACAAGGCATCCAAACATATCTCTTTAGCATTCTCTGTTTTTTGTCTATTAGTATTGTTATTGAACTGCTTCATTCAACGTCAAAGCTGTTAACTTGTCCAATACCTTGGCAAAAGATTACCGTACACTGTCCAGCGCAAATCATAAATATTAGATCCTAACCTAATATCATTGCTTTCTAAAAAGTTGTTGTTATTTTTTATTTACCTGTTTCATTTTTACTTCCGAAACATGTCCAATTGGGAAGCAATGCGTTAGTATTTAGTAGGGGACCGCGTTACAATGGTTGGGACATGCCATTCTTTGATTCTAATGTCATTATTTATTTTGTTCATTGTTGGTTCTATTTTGTTTACTTTAATTTTTATATTTTGTTATTGTAGTTTTTATTGGTAATGCTAGTGACTTATGGACATATTGTGTTTTTACCTGCAGTAATTGAGATTAATTTTCATCTGTATATTTATACATTTATTTAGTATAATTTATATAACTATATATAATGTGTAGGAACATTTTTTCATAGCATTTATTAAACTATACAATTTATCAATAGACTGAAACGGTACAAGTAGTAGAAGAAAAATAACAAACAGTAGTTTTTCGCGTCGCAGTAGTGGCCGACTGGTTAAATGAACAGATTTCCATGCAAGCGGCTGTAAGTATTGCGCCCAAGTTGTTTCTCCGTTAGAAGTGGCATATTACTGAGTTTGTACATGTTCTTGGAGATACAACTGGGAAAGGGAAGAAAGCAATAAAATAAATAGATTAAAAAGAACAAAGCAAATAAGAAAAATAGCCCTCTGCTCTAAATTGGCTTCAAAGCATAGTTTAGGATGAAAGACCAAGAGCATAAAAAAGAGAGTAAAAAGAACCTTGTAGCCTGGAAACAATGTCAATTTTATTGACTTCAGCGAAATTCCAAGTAAGCTATCTTTCATAAAAACATTGATCGTATTTAAAAGCCCATACGTATCAGATATACTTTCCTTCAGAAGGTATAACATTGAAGTTCTCTATTTTTTCCTTAATATCAATGATTCTCGTTCAATAGAGAACTCTAGAACTTATTATTGATGATTGTTATTTGTGGGAATGATTGTAGCAACTGAGCTTTGCTTTTGAATTTCAAAGGGATCCATGAAAAAACACAAAATAATTTTTAATTGCTTACACTTTGAATGTTAAATATGAAATATAAGTTGTAGTTCTTCAACTCAAAAATATTCCTAATTACCTAACAGTTATGTTTCATCATAAAAAGCTTTTTGCACAGGTTGCAGAATGCTCAACAACATAAAAAGTGTCTTTTAAGAGATGGCAGTTTTTAGATTCATTTGTAATCATTCATGAATGATGTTACTCCAGGGTATTGGAGGTCTTCCTTGTTTCTTTTTGCCTTCCAAACAGATTCGAGAGACGCCGATTTTAGATAGACCATCGACCACTTTGGATATATTAAAGGATGCATCTTTTGGAAGATCCACAAATGATTGTTTGGTTTGAGAAAACTAATACAGAATATAAGTAGTATAAGTACTGAGTAAGCTTCTTTAAAATCACAAAGTGTAGTTTTTCCTAAATAAATAATTTATATTGTTGAGATAATTAATACAAAGGAGAGTCTGACGCCATGTTCCACCTACATTAGGTAGAAGATGACAATCGTAATAGTCACGAAGAAATGATGAAGATTGTAAAAAAAGAAGAGTTTAACATTTATCTGGCACAGGTTTCCGCTTACCTGCTCTTTTCTGTTTACTATAAGTCACTGATTCAAATGTTTCCATCAGTTACTCAGTCGTAAAATAGAGACCAATTTATCATACGACTAGGTCTTAATTAGGATATAGATAGGCTAATTTTAATATTAAAAAACTTAATGGGAAACTGATGCGAAACTAACAGAAAAGGTACTTTTAAATAAAGTAGTGGTTTTGTGGGATATTTATGTAAATAAAAGGAAGCAATTCTGCAGACATCCCATTAGGTTTGTAAACAGATTAGCAAAATAGAGAAGTTGTTGTGCTTCTAAAATTCAATTTAAATAACTTTAATAAGTACTTTATTCAGAAATCAACAAAAGGTTTTCTGTTTCATTAAAAGGTCAATAACCTAAAAAAAGAACTGACTAAATTTTGAAATTTAATTTTATGGAAAGATAGAAAGATAGATAGGTAGATAGATGGACAAATACATAGATAGAAAGATATATATATATATACATATATATATAGATAGATAGATAGAAAGATAGATCGATGGATAGATAGATAGATAGATAGATAGATAGATCGATGGATAGATAGATAGATTGATAGATAGATAGATAGATAGATCGATGGATAGATAGATAGATAGATAGATAGATAGATAGATAGATAGATAGATAGATAGATAGATAGATGGATAGATAGATAGATAGGTAGGTAGGTAGATAGATAGATGGATAGATAGATAGATGGATAGAT
>RDPX01000517.1:161218-177186 GCA_003991215.1 Morbakka virulenta | reverse complement strand
TGTGTGTGTGTGTGTGTTTGTGTGTGTGTATGTGTGTTTATGTGTATATGTGTGTATGTGTGTATGTATGTATGTGTGTATCTGTGTGTATCTGTGTGTATCTGTGTGTATCTGTGTGTATCTGTGTGTACCTGTGTGTACCTGTGTGTATCTGTGTGTACCTGTGTGTATCTGTGTGTAGTGTGTACTTTTGTGTTCAAATTCAATATTGTGATAATTCTTCAGAGTCAAATAATGATCAAGCTGGTATACTCCTGTTTAGACCAAATACTTTACTACAATTCTAATATGCAATTTCTTTTAGAGCAGAAGAAAATTCTATGTAATGAACTTTTATTTGAATAAATAAAATAAAAATAGTTGAATAAACAAAATAGTCTAATAATAAAAAATATAAATAACAAATGTGTACTTACATTGTACATTATGTCTGTCCAGCCTTCCATTGTAATGCACTGAAAAACTGTCAGCATCGATAAGAAAATGTTGTCAAATGACGTAATGCCGTCATTTGGTCCTGCCCAATATCTTTGGCACGTAAAGTTTGTTGCACATTGCCTTCCATACATAAATCTATACACTGTATTAACATTTGGATCACAAGGCTTATTATTTTCCTCCCCTATAAGGTAGAAGATTAAAAAATGGTTTTATTGTTATTTTTCGATATTACCTGTCAAGGGAGGGGGTCTGGACAAATGAAGGTGTAAATACGAAACGATAAAGACAAGCCGAGCAAGACCCGAAGAAAGAGATCTAAGATTAGCTAGGTTACAATATTAGGAAAACCAGGGTAGCTTTTGTTCTGAAAAGACAAGATACATTGGATCTTAGCCAGAGAAAATGAATGCATAGCAGTTCCTCTTGACGAGAATTTGTAAGCAAAGAAAGAAGACTGATATTTAGCTGCATTCTGAAACACACTTATTTTCTCATTAATTCATTATCTATTGTGTTTTTTTCATTTTTTCTATCTCCATCTTAAAAGATACCAAAGTTGGAATTGGAATAAAGGCAGTAATAGATTATTTGCTAGAAGAGTTTTTCACTTTTTATGCAGTGACTGTTATGTTATATAGGATGTTAGAATAACAGGGAAGCACTTGAACCTTCATGAAAACAAGGCAATGTAAATTCCATGTCACCTGGTTTCTCTTGACCGTTTGCTCTGTAAATATTTCAATTTGGCCAAGCAAACTTAATGATACCCAACATGACAGGATCCTAAAAAGAAACATCACCCCCTGTAATACTCGTAAAATTTCAACTGTTGGATATTTACAACGCCAATGAATCTGGCCGTTTCTGAAAAAAACTTTGCATGTGAAGAGAGAAATGCTCAGGCGGTAAGCAAAGGAAGATACGTCTCAAAGGGATGGCAACTCCAATTGCGACAGCATAACTACTACCTGTGTTTTGTATCGGTAAATCGGAGCAACTGAGATGCTCCAAAGGGGTGTGTAGTGTCTTAATCCCAGTACAAAAACAATTCCAAGACAAAAGGAGAAAGCAGTGTCGTTGCATACCCAAATACAAGGTAGATCTGTATTATAATATAATATTATATTATATTTTATGTATTAAAGTGGCTTTATGCCTTTCACAGGGTGAAACAAGTAAAAATTTTTCTATTTAATATAATATAAACTAAAACATAATATAATATAATATAGTATATAATAAAACATATAATATAACATAGTATATAATAAAACATAATATAATATAATATAGTATATAATAAAACATAATATAATATAATAAAGTATATAATAAAACATAATATAATATAATATAGAATATAATAAAACATAATATAATATGATATAGTATATAATAAAACATGATATAATATAACATAGAATATAATAAAACATAATAAAATATAATATAGAATATAATAAAACATAATATAATATAATATAGTATATAATAAAACAAAATATAATATAATATAGTGTATAATAAAACATAATATAATATAATATAATATAGTATATAATAAAACATGATATAAAATAATATAGTTTATAATAAAATATAATATAATATAATATAATCTAGTATATAATAAAACATAATATAATATAATATAGTATATAATAAAACATGATATAAAATAATATAGTTTATAATAAAATATAATATAATATAATATAGTATATAATAAAACATAATATAATATAATATAGTATATAATAAAACATGATATAAAATAATATAGTTTATAATAAAATATAATATAATATAATATAGTATATAATAAAATATAATACAATATAATATAGTATATAATGAAACATAATATAATATAATATAGTATATAATAAAACATGATATAATATAACATAGAATATAATAAAACATAATATAATATAATATAGAATATAATAAAACATAATATAATATAATATAGTATATAATAAAACATGATATAAAATAATATAGTATATAATACAATATAATATAATATAATATACTATAATATAGAATATAATAATACATAATATAATATAATATAGTATATAATAAAATATAATATAATATAATATAGTATATAATAAAACATAATATTATATAATATAGAATATAATAAAACATAATATAATATAATATAGTATATAACAAAACATAATATACTATAATATAGTATATTTTAAAAAAATTAATATAATAAAGTATATAATAAAATTTAATATAATATAGTATATAATAAATTATAATATAATTTAAAATAATATAATTTAATATAATATAATATAATATAGTATAATATAGTACAATATAAAATAATATAATATAATATAATATAATATATGATATATATATACAATATATACATAATAACTTTAAACCATACTTACACTTATTTGTAAACTTGTTGTAACAACTAAAATGAAATCGCCCATGTAAAAACTCTAGTCCAATGATTGCGTATATGATAATAACGAAAATGACTAAGAACAATACTTGCAACAAAGGAAACATGGCTCTCACAACTGATGTCATGACAACTTGAAGACCTGAGTAAACAAATAACAACAATAAATAATAACGGTTAAGATAATCAGGCAGAATCTGAAATTTATATCAAAGTAATATTAGAGAGAAAAAGACACTGGTAGTTAGGCCCAATTATTTTCTTAATTTTGCTTCCACATTTCATTAGGAGATAACAATCAACAAATAATAACTAAATGCCTAAAAGAATTAATTAAACATATTTATTTCACAAATTGTTGACCAAGAATCTGTCCACACTGATTTTTAAAAATTTTTCTTAAAAAAATTGATCAGATAAAGTCAATTGGGCCAAGAGAAGATTTGGTTTTGGATCCTGATGTTCTAACATGGCACAACAAGTTCAAAGAAACACACCAAATTTTGAAAAGTAATTACGATGTGATGATTAGTGATCATCCCCATTTAAAATTAATTTTTCCATTCCCTTTATTAGTTTCTTACTAAAAAACCTATAAAGATTTACACATGGTCACTCTGACTTTATTAGAGTCACCAAGTGAAAGGGGTTGGGGGGGGGGATTTATGTCCTCTAATCATCCTTCTTGTTGGACATGTCACTGCTCCAAGAGTCATGTTGATACATGGAACAAAGTAAATAAAAAACACCGTAATACTATAAGCGGGACATGTCTTTCATCTTATGTGCTACATGCTGATGTATTTACCAAGCATAAACAACTTTATGTAGGTTTCACCACCCGCTAATTTCATCTACGTTTCAACAATTATCGATTTGAAACACAAAATATAACTTTAAAAGGTATGTTCTGCAAAACACTTGCAGGGGGATATCGCTGGGTGCCATTGTCATGAAAATAAGTATTATATTATATTATATTATATTATATTATATTATATTATATTATATTATATTATATTATATTATATTATATTATATTATATTATATTATATTATATTATATTATATTATATTATATTATATTATATTATATTATATTATATTATATTATATTATATTATATTATATTATATTATATTATATTATATTATATTATATTATATTATATTATATTATATTATATTATATTATATTATATTATATTATATTATATTATATTATATTATATTATATTATATTATATTATATTATATTATATTATATTATATTATATTATATTATATTATATTATATTATATTATATTATATTATATTATATTATATTATATTATATTATATTATATTATATTATATTATATTATATTATATTATATTATATTATATTATATTATATTATATTATATTATATTATATTATATTATATTATATTATATTATATTATATTATATTATATTATATTATATTATATTATATTATATTATATTATATTATATTATATTATATTATATTATATTATATTATATTATATTATATTATATTATATTATATTATATTATATTATATTATATTATATTATATTATATTATATTATATTATATTATATTATATTATATTATATTATATTATATTATATTATATTATATTATATTATATTATATTATATTATATTATATTATATTATATTATATTATATTATATTATATTATATTATATTATATTATATTATATTATATTATATTATATTATATTATATTATATTATATTATATTATATTATATTATATTATATTATATTATATTATATTATATTATATTATATTATATTATATTATATTATATTATATTATATTATATTATATTATATTATATTATATTATATTATATTATATTATATTATATTATATTATATTATATTATATTATATTATATTATATTATATTATATTATATTATATTATATTATATTATATTATATTATATTATATTATATTATATTATATTATATTATATTATATTATATTATATTATATTATATTATATTATATTATATTATATTATATTATATTATATTATATTATATTATATTATATTATATTATATTATATTATATTATATTATATTATATTATATTATATTATATTATATTATATTATATTATATTATATTATATTATATTATATTATATTATATTATATTATATTATATTATATTATATTATATTATATTATATTATATTATATTATATTATATTATATTATATTATATTATATTATATTATATTATATTATATTATATTATATTATATTATATTATATTATATTATATTATATTATATTATATTATATTATATTATATTATATTATATTATATTATATTATATTATATTATATTATATTATATTATATTATATTATATTATATTATATTATATTATATTATATTATATTATATTATATTATATTATATTATATTATATTATATTATATTATATTATATTATATTATATTATATTATATTATATTATATTATATTATATTATATTATATTATATTATATTATATTATATTATATTATATTATATTATATTATATTATATTATATTATATTATATTATATTATATTATATTATATTATATTATATTATATTATATTATATTATATTATATTATATTATATTATATTATATTATATTATATTATATTATATTATATTATATTATATTATATTATATTATATTATATTATATTATATTATATTATATTATATTATATTATATTATATTATATTATATTATATTATATTATATTATATTATATTATATTATATTATATTATATTATATTATATTATATTATATTATATTATATTATATTATATTATATTATATTATATTATATTATATTATATTATATTATATTATATTATATTATATTATATTATATTATATTATATTATATTATATTATATTATATTATATTATATTATATTATATTATATTATATTATATTATATTATATTATATTATATTATATTATATTATATTATATTATATTATATTATATTATATTATATTATATTATATTATATTATATTATATTATATTATATTATATTATATTATATTATATTATATTATATTATATTATATTATATTATATTATATTATATTATATTATATTATATTATATTATATTATATTATATTATATTATATTATATTATATTATATTATATTATATTATATTATATTATATTATATTATATTATATTATATTATATTATATTATATTATATTATATTATATTATATTATATTATATTATATTATATTATATTATATTATATTATATTATATTATATTATATTATATTATATTATATTATATTATATTATATTATATTATATTATATTATATTATATTATATTATATTATATTATATTATATTATATTATATTATATTATATTATATTATATTATATTATATTATATTATATTATATTATATTATATTATATTATATTATATTATATTATATTATATTATATTATATTATATTATATTATATTATATTATATTATATTATATTATATTATATTATATTATATTATATTATATTATATTATATTATATTATATTATATTATATTATATTATATTATATTATATTATATTATATTATATTATATTATATTATATTATATTATATTATATTATATTATATTATATTATATTATATTATATTATATTATATTATATTATATTATATTATATTATATTATATTATATTATATTATATTATATTATATTATATTATATTATATTATATTATATTATATTATATTATATTATATTATATTATATTATATTATATTATATTATATTATATTATATTATATTATATTATATTATATTATATTATATTATATTATATTATATTATATTATATTATATTATATTATATTATATTATATTATATTATATTATATTATATTATATTATATTATATTATATTATATTATATTATATTATATTATATTATATTATATTATATTATATTATATTATATTATATTATATTATATTATATTATATTATATTATATTATATTATATTATATTATATTATATTATATTATATTATATTATATTATATTATATTATATTATATTATATTATATTATATTATATTATATTATATTATATTATATTATATTATATTATATTATATTATATTATATTATATTATATTATATTATATTATATTATATTATATTATATTATATTATATTATATTATATTATATTATATTATATTATATTATATTATATTATATTATATTATATTATATTATATTATATTATATTATATTATATTATATTATATTATATTATATTATATTATATTATATTATATTATATTATATTATATTATATTATATTATATTATATTATATTATATTATATTATATTATATTATATTATATTATATTATATTATATTATATTATATTATATTATATTATATTATATTATATTATATTATATTATATTATATTATATTATATTATATTATATTATATTATATTATATTATATTATATTATATTATATTATATTATATTATATTATATTATATTATATTATATTATATTATATTATATTATATTATATTATATTATATTATATTATATTATATTATATTATATTATATTATATTATATTATATTATATTATATTATATTATATTATATTATATTATATTATATTATATTATATTATATTATATTATATTATATTATATTATATTATATTATATTATATTATATTATATTATATTATATTATATTATATTATATTATATTATATTATATTATATTATATTATATTATATTATATTATATTATATTATATTATATTATATTATATTATATTATATTATATTATATTATATTATATTATATTATATTATATTATATTATATTATATTATATTATATTATATTATATTATATTATATTATATTATATTATATTATATTATATTATATTATATTATATTATATTATATTATATTATATTATATTATATTATATTATATTATATTATATTATATTATATTATATTATATTATATTATATTATATTATATTATATTATATTATATTATATTATATTATATTATATTATATTATATTATATTATATTATATTATATTATATTATATTATATTATATTATATTATATTATATTNTCTCTCTCTCTCTCTCTCTCTCTCTCTCTCTCTCTCTCTCTCTCTCTCTCTCTCTCTCTCTCTCTCTCTCTCTCTCTCTCTCTCTCTCTCTCTCTCTCTCTCTCTCTCTCTCTCTCTCTCTCTCTTGTCTTCACAAACCCAATATACTCGTAAATGCATTAAACTAGCTGGCCACATGTGGGTTTTTACCTTTCAGTACTTGCCAAGACATAACCAAAGGTGTTCTTCATTGATTTTCTTTGTATTTTCTCTGATAGATGCTTAACTTTTAACCAGCCACAAAAATGCATGGAAAACTCCACACCTATAACCTAAACAAAGGTAGGAGATGCCACGGCCATGACGCACCTAATTTGACGCAAGCAGAGGCCTACATCTAGTGATATGCCTATGCTAATGATATCAAAAAAGGAAAACCTGAGAAGGAAGAGGCCTGAGCAAGAAAATCGTGACATTGCTAAATTAAACTTTCTATTCTCTGCTGACATTCCCAGAAAATTCTTTCTCCGCACTTGAATACTGCATATCTAGGAACCATCTCATCATTCATGTCATTCGGAGACTGGACCTTTTTTTCTCTATTTTTAAAACTTCCTTTCTCTTGTATTTTTCTCCTCTTTCAGGATTTTCTACGTTCACAAGTTTCAACACTACAAACTTCACACATTGTTTCATTGGTAAAGAATTTGTTCATCTACTGACTTTTATGTTGGTCAGTGCCCTAGAGTCCCGTAAGGGCTATTGTGTTAAGAACTTATGTATGTTATCTTCAAAGATAAGAAAGACACAAGGCTGAATACGGATTACAACTGATACTGGGTTTTTAGACTGCTTTGTTATTAACTTCATATGATGATTCAATTTGTCATCTAACATTAGTGTCTGGGGCGACAACAACGAGTTCAATACAACGCCGTCAGTCTCGTAAGAGAAACCTCGATTAAATATTGACTCTTGCTTTCAACAGCCCTCAACCTTACTTTGTGTTGCAACTGCAGCTCAACTAGCAATGTGCAATTAAGACCTGTTCACAAGATTATTTTCAAATTTTGAAACTGCCTTTGGTCGATTGTTGTTTAATTTTAATAGTTCTGAGACACAGTCTAACTTTCGTGATCATAATTATGGACGCCAAAAAAAAAAGTCCACACCACGTGTTGAATATTTTGCTTATTTAAATTTAAAAGAGGCACTTTGTCCTTGTTCCTTTCTTTTCTTTCAGTTGCATATAATTTACTGATTTTAGTAGTGGAGATGCTCTTGTGTTCTCATCAGAAAAAATAAAAAATGAAGCGCAAAGTAAAAGAGACCATTTGATATCAATTTTGAAGCAATTTTTATGTTAACGAATGATTTGCCTGATATGATAATAAGATTAGCCATATCAGCTTGGTATAAATGTGTATAATTGTATGTATATGTATATGTGCATATTTTTACAATAGGTAAGAGTGCAGTTAATGGGAACTCTTACAATTATGTACCGGTACTTTACATTTCAGAAATTAGTTCCGGCATAAAAAGAGTAGCTATATAAAAAACATTAAGATAAATTGTTATTGATAACAATTCATTTATTCACAACCCTTTTACATTCCCTGGTTGTCATAAATACACTGTTACGTGTATTTATGACAACCAGGCAGACATTTACGGCAGACATAAGTAATATCATTCAGATATAAGTAATGATAAGAATAAATAGAATAAATTTTCTATTACAACAGCTAATAATAATAAACATGAATGTTAACGTGTCTTATCTTCTTTGCAACCTGTACTTACTTGGAATGCCAGAAATAAGCTTGAGAGGTCTAAGTACTCGAACAGCACGAAGAGCTTTGATATTCAGCTTTTTGGATCCATTTGTAACACTAGTAAAATTTGGAAGCGTTATGATCCTGGAGGACAAAACAGAGAGGAAAATCAAATGTTCAACTATATTTTCATGTCAACTAAACACAGATCAAGTCTGGTTTCTATTCACTATAGTGATCTAAATAGGCCTTGCAAGTAAAATAATCGTTTCCTATTTCCTACTTTTCAGCCATTGGGGTGGAAGGACTTTGCCAGAACCTACCATAAGCAAAACAGCCACTAGTTAACAGATTGCCTGAGTGATTAAATTCGCATGGGAGATATTCCCTTTTTATTTCTGTCCGGGCTTAAACTATACCCCTTTCTGACGAAATTCACCTATGAGGTATTATCTTTCTGTTTCTGTCTGAGCCTAAATCATACCCTCTTCTGTAGGAATCCACTACTGAGAAAGAGCAGCTAAATTCAACATTAAAACGTCCCAATTTAATACTTTCTATTTCAAGTGAACAACATAACCTGGAGTTCAACAATACTAGTTTAATTGTGTAGCTTTATAGCGTTGTTTAGAAAAGCCTTTAATTAATAATTTGTAGATATTTTAACTTTATTTCTGTACTCCTAACTTTATACAATTGCTGGAGTACTGTACGTACTACAAGTAAGAATTTGATCACTTTTAACTTTTATACTGAACGGTAAACACTACGTGACTGTAGAGTTGTTGACAAACAATGAATTTAACTTAAAGAATATAAGTACAAGCTATGTTTAATGTGTTTCGAAGGTACTCCCACAGAGTGGGTTGGATATTTAGTCCAGCCCCTTTTTCACTATCCCACAGGAATGTTGTGATCAAAGAGATCAATTTTATCACCAACTGTTTAACGGCTTCTTTGTGCGAATTCGGTAAATCTAAAATGTGGTGTAATAGGCATCCAGCATCACACAAGTACATAACAAGCAGAGCTTGACAGTTGGTTATTTGTTATTATCAGATGTTTTAAAATCTATTGGCTTGGATAAACAAACATCAAATGAATGTAGATGAAGTCTAGAAACCGAATTCATAAAGGTAAAAGTCAAAAAAAGCTAATTTATTGGGGACCGTTGCTTTGTTTGTCTTGTTGACACTATTCTATTTTCAGTATATAGTGATATTTAGAAATAAACATTCTCGATGATCATAATCATAATCATAATCACCAGCATCATTCTCCTCCTTTTCCTTTTCATTTTCCTTCTTCTCTTCCTTTTCCTTCTCTTCTCCTTCCCCTGTTTCTTCTGCTTCTTCTTTTCTTTTTCATTCTTACCCTAATTCTCTTTCTTATTCTTATCCTCCTTCTTCTTCTCAATTTTGTTATATGTCTCTTTTTGCTCACTTTACAATGAAATTTTTTCTGACTTTCCAGTATCAATATGACTCCTTGAAACTCTGGGACTCTCCTGATAATCTTTGCGCTTTTCGACAATACGCTTGTTTGCGTTTGAGAGATGTTAATACGCACTTGTAATTCCTTTAGTTAGCCTTTAAATGATGTAGAGATTGTCCCCAGTGATTCAATGACTACTGTTGCAGTCAATATTTTTGACTCTTATAATGTTTGGAGCTGAAGTTGAAGTCGTGATATTTTTCAATTTTTCTTTGTTGGAATATTTCAACTTTGTGGTTTTCATGGACAGCAAAGTCAACAAATTTGGCTATTTTGCTAGTTTTATCGATAATGATCATTTCAGGCCTTCATTCTTTAATGTTGTTGTCAGTCTGAAATTTAAGTCTCATAACATTTTAAAGGACTCGTTTTTCCGTGCACGGGTGGAAGGGGGGGGGGCAATTGTGTGTCCATACCACTTTTCTGGCACATAGACAGCATTTACCATTCGGTCATGTGTACGTACGCAATATTTTTGCAGGAGGTGTATGCATTCTAAGATAATTTAGGTTATTGTCGCATCATTTGCCTCGCACAAATGGCATTTTGGATCACCTCTAATGCTATCAATTAGTTTGGATGACATTCGTTCTAGAATCCTTACCTTGGGCACTAATGATTAATTATACTGTTTCTATTTTTGGATGCCCGTTTCGTAGCCAGAAAATATTTTTTTTCAGAAATAGAACTAAGATCTCTAATGAACTGACCACATTATCTCTTTAAGCTCTTTGTCTGTTGGCCTGTAGTCTAGTTTTAATTTGTTAAGGGCGTTCCCACCCTTTTTGCATCCCTGAGGATCTCCATACAGCAGAAAGAAGCCCTTCATCACTATTCTGAGCGTAGTTCTTTAGTCCTACTATCGCATTAATCATGCATATGAGACCTCTGCCTCCGTCTTTTCCCTTGATATATAGCCTATCTACAGCATCCTTTGAGTGATCCGTCTTATGCCTTGTCAAGAGTTCCCGGGCCCTTCTGTCAATTGCTGCTTTTGTCTAATTTATGAATGACGCAGAGTAGACAGGAGAGAGAGACTCCGCAGGTACATTATTATTATTATTATTATCATTAATAAAAATCTCAGACATGTTTGTCTGGAAAGTTCTTTTGTTCTTTTATCTTTGAGAGCGGGTAACAACAAGTCACAAAGGGTCTCAAAATTCTTCCCACCTCTATTTTGAAAGAAACAAAACTTTTTACAATTGCATTGTTGTTTAACGCAGTGCAGCATTCTAAATAATTTCCATTGTCAACTTTCTTTTACTTTTAAAAAGACTTTAATAAGACAGACACTACACAAACTGTAGCAACGTGTCTTAACCTAAGGAAGGCTAAATACTTTCATGATCAAAAATTGACAGAGTATTATATTAATTACCATGCATTATTTGAAGGTACATAAGACGTATTCTTCTTCTATCTTTTTATTATTTAATCTTGGTATCAAGTAGTACACAAGAAAAGTATTAGTTTGACTTCATTACCGAACTTTCCTTGCTTCTTTATCAAAATTTCTTATTTTTCATAAAAAAATCTGACGAAGTCTGGTGTCCGTTTTTTGAAAGACTAGAATGACCCTCGAGAGAAATGACGAAAGAGCAAAGACTTCATTCTAAGTCTTGATTTTCTTTTCATATCTTATTTCAAATAATTTTCGTGCCTCCTTAATTGAACAAATTAAAGATAATTTAGGTTTTTATGCGCTCAAGAATAAGATAAATAAAGGGGCTCAAATCCGAAACAGATCACTTTTATGATCGAGAGAATTAAACCTCAGCAGAAGGAGACATAAAAAGCTAAAGAATAATATTAACATGCATGATAGACAATCGAAAGGGGAGCTGGGACTAAAGAAAAAACTAAGAAGAATTCAAAGGTCAATTTTTAGGCTAAAGAGTTGCAATGTGTAGAAGAATAGGACATATGATTACGAAAACGAAGCTCAACCTGACAAATATGAATGTTAGAGACAATACTCTTTCGAAGCGGCTTGATAAAAGAATGGAGGAACTTGAGAGTTTCTGTTACTCTCAGTAACACCAGCTGTGGTTCCACTTTAGCAGCCAAGGGTTCGTTTGGCCTCCTTGGGAAAAAAGCAGGTTCCATTCTGGATTTCATAAGAGAAGTAACGTGCTCGAAAATATCCTGAAATGTGAAAACATAAAAGATATTTGCTATTCCCAGAATCATTCGCTTTTCTGGATCTGTTGATTATTTTCTTGTCTTTCATTGATAGATATCCGTGAAAGACAAAAATGGGCCCAGTTTACCAGGGGTACCATCAATGAAACACCCGATACAAAAAACTGCGAAGGAGATGTAAAAGTTTCCTGCATGTATTTTCTATATTTCCAATGCCATTTTTGTGGTTTTCGCCTCATATTTATACAGAAATGGGTATGCTTTTTTTGAAGATGTCTAGGTGTCGTGCTTCGTACATACAATTGTCTAGGCTCTTACGAAACGTTTTTAGTTTGGTTTCCAAGAAAGAGCATTCTTATCGATTTAAGCCAAGCTTTTTACTTGTTTTGCCTAAAGTTATTAGTATTTTTGCTAATAATACGACGGTTTGGCCCAATTGTTAAGGTTAGTATCGCTGTTTAATTATTGTCTGTCCTAATTTGTAACTGCAGATTCACTACAAAGGCTTTTCTAGTTACTTAAACAACGATAGTCTTCAGGAGGCCACATTTAGGCCATTGTCCTCTTAAATTTATCCATTAATCCATTCTTATTTTCTTTAACAGATCATGGCTCCCAGAACGAGGTTGGGATTAGAAGACAAAAGAGACCAATTACAATAACATAGTAACAAACATCAATTTTGAGCCAATCAGGGGATAACCAAGAATCACAGGGAGACGGAAACAGTGAAAGACAAGGCAGGGTGTGGGAAAGAGAAAATGACGACATCTTGAGGTGGCAGAATGATAATTAATCACTTGTGTGATGATGCAGTGATGAAAATAGGTTTTTTTTCTTGGTCCGACAAAACGTCAGTCCACCACTATGCAATTCTCTTACAGCTTTTGCATTGACTTCAACTCCAGAATCATTTAAGAGTAAGTCATCAACTTGTGAGGATTCTCCTCAATATTTGTTGGGCTGAGTGTATGTCATTGTCAGTTGTAGATATGTCATTTTCTTTCTCTTGAGGTTTTTCTTCAAAGACACTCTGATGTCTTTATCTAATAATAGTGAAAAGATAGGTTACACCCGACTAAAGAACCTTCTTTGGAAAAATTAATTCATGATAAACTTATTACTAACACAAAAACGTCTTTATTAAGGCTAGAAATTACAAGATGTTATTACAGCAAAAGTTTTCAATACTTTCCAATATAAGAATAAACTAGTTTGTAGAACATACCGGAGATTCTTTCAATATCAAAGTGACTTACCCTGCTACAACAACAGTGAAATCCAAAACATTCCAGCCACTCCTTAAGTAGGAACGAGGGTGAAGCACAAATCCCATTGCCGTAATTTTGATGACAGCTTCAAAACAGAAAATGCCCAACAAGTAATACTCGATTTCTGTCTAAAAGACCAAATAAAAGAGTCGAAGCAAGATAAAATCATATGCTTTAATTACATTTTCACAAAACATGGTGAATAAATTCATAACGTATCCGATAAAAAATCTATTTAATTAAAGTGTTACAGTATTTATTGTAATACAAATTTTATACCATTTAAATAAAGCTACTTGTAAACTAACAACAAGTTGGTGCATAATATTAGAGCTCGTAATACTAAAGTATATCTCATGGGATTAAAAGAGATAAATGGATCATACAGAACAACATATATCTACATATACAAAGCAACTGTAATAAAAGCAGACTGATTTTACTAATACCTATTAGATATAGTCTGATAAGGGTTTTCTAGGTAACAAGACGAGAATAGAAAGGGATAAAGACAGGAGGGAAAGAATGGGGTGAATCCTTGTTTAAAAACCAATACAACCAAAGAACTATTAATGATAAGTAAAATTTGAAATAATAAGACGTTTTTGCTTTTCTTGAAAAAAAAGATCTCGCAAAAAGGCAGTTATTTTCAATAGAAGGGAGTTTTTTTGAGGTACCAGATTCTTAGCAGCTTTCAAATCGACTCTTTTTAGAAGTAGGGTTTTTTTCACTTTTAATCTGTATAATTCAAAATTTCCAATCCTTTTTCATTGTAAAACAAAGATTTGAATAAATTATTAAATGTTTTGCTTTTTTGCATTAAACATTCAACAGTCATGAGTTACACTTCTGTAAACTATACCAATTAACTAATATTTGTATACATATAATATACTGTCGACATTAGTAGTAGTAGTAATAGTAGTAGTAGAAGTAGTAGTAATAGTAGTAATAGTAGTAGTAATAGTAGTAATAGTAGTAATAGTAGTAGTAGTAATAGTAGTAATAGTAGTAATAGTAGTAATTGTAGTAATAGTAGTAGCAGTAGTAGTAATAGTAGTAGTAATAGTAGTAATAGTAGTAATAGTAGTAGTAATAGTAGTAATAGTAGTAATAGTAGTAATAGTAGTAGTAGTAGTAGTAGTAGTAATAGTAGTAGTAGTAGTAGTAGTAGTAATAGTA
>RDPX01000517.1:143303-160569 GCA_003991215.1 Morbakka virulenta | reverse complement strand
ATAGTAGTAATAGTAGTAATAATAGTAATAGTAGTAGTAGTAATAGTAGTAGTAGTAGTAGTAGTAATAGTAGTAGTAGTAGTAGTAGTAGTAGTAGTAGTAGTAGTAGTAGTAATAGTAGTAATAGTAGTAATAGTAGTAGTAGTAGTAGTAGTAGTAGTAGTAGTAGTAGTAGTAATAGTATGTTTTATTCGCTTGATCTCAAGTAAAAGTCATATTCTCGTTTATTTGTCTTGAAAGCAGATATCCAAAAGTCTCAAGACTTCTTTCACCTGTGTCTAGATAGACAGGACTGGACGGAAGATACGTGATGTTCCCAACAAAGTTGTTTTTGTATTAGTTACATCCTGATGTTTGTTTTAGATATCCATCACATTTTTTACTCCCCATTCCTAGAGCTTCAATAATAACTGGTTTTACGTAGGCCTTCTTTAAATTCTAGAGTCTTACAATTTCATATTTTAACATTTGGTGCTTTTTAATTTTTTCTGTATCTTTTTCGAGTCCTCGCGCACGGCACTATAAATAACCTTTCCTACTTTTGTATTTTTTATTAGTGTATCTGGTTTCTTTTCCTCTATAATCTGATCACACTGGATCATCATGTCCAATAATATTTTGTATTTAACATTCTCTAAGCATATATTTTGTAAGCATGTTTCCGCTTTGTAGGAGTGTCATGTATCCCCTCTTTCTAGTCTAGCACTCTCGCATAGCATCCAATGTATGTACCTCGGAACCTTATCATGTGCCATTTTGAAACACTGGCTCACAATGTAGCCTGTAGTTTCGCTTTTTCGGGCGCGTATCCTACAAAGGGGTAGCAGCAGCTTTATCCATTTGGTGTTTGACGTAGTTTGTTCTGTGTGACTGTTTCTGGGCACTACATATAAGTGCTTCAGTAGTCGCTTTCAGGTCTCCATTGCTCAGCCATCTCAAAGACGTCTTCCAGTCAGTCCTTCATTATCTCTAAGAAACTGTCCGTGCATCTTTTTATCGTGTCACCGTCGTGTGCTCTATCCCTGCCAACATTTTTCACATACATGGTAGACACGATATCGCTGTACAGACGTCCGCAGCATTACTTTTGCTAATGCCATTCATAAAAAAACATTGTCCTACCTGTTGTCATGCACAACACCAGATTTCATTTTTTTTATTGAGTTGCACAGCAATTCTGTTGTGAAGTCTCTTCAAATTTTTAATATCCACAAACCTGTACTCCATTGTTTCCACTCAATTCACTATGATTCCAATCTATTATACTAGCACCAAATCTAAAAATCGTGACTCATCATGTGTTGATTGCTGTTATTTTGTTCCGGTCATTCAGTTTTAACTTCAGAATCAATCTAAGCCGCCATGTACCCCTTTAATGTTTTCTCCTTCATGTCTTTTTATTTTCATTTTATCAAGTTCTACTATTCCGAGGTAGGTATATCTGTTCTGTTCAACTTCCTTCATAATTTCACCATTTGGGAGTTCTATACCTTCACATTTAACTATTTTTCCCCTCTTTAATATAAGCACACCATACTTTCGAATTTTAAATTCCATCCCAATATCTGTGCTGAGTGCGTGGACAGTCTGCACAAGTGAATCAATCAATTTAAGGTCATTCATGAAGAGCAAGTGATTTATACTAAATTCTTTCTTTTCCCAGTCATAACCTGCCTTCACTTTCCTTAGAACCCACGACATTGGGATCGTACTTAGCACAAAGAGTAATGAAGATAAGCTACCGCCTTGAATGATACCTCTGTTGTCTGTTACATACCCAAGATTTTCTGCATCCGACGTTAATGATAGTTTCGACAGCCTCATGCTTTTCCCTAAACACTTTCTCACATTCTCTGCAATACCAAATATTTTCATGCACTCAATAACTCAGCTATGGAGCAAAAAACCATAAGCTTTCCTATAATTTGTGTCGTTTCCTGCAACCTTTTAAGACCGTTTTGTCTTTCAACAATTGGTATTTTTTCCCTCTACTCCTACGCCTACAATGTTTTGTTCTTCCGGCAACAGATCTTCCTCCTCAAGTTACTTATACATTTCTTCAGTTATCACGTCAGTCAATAATTTCCACATTGGTGGTAGGCAAGTAATTGGGCGATAATTGTCCACTGCATTACCTTTTGCTGGATCTTAGGGATATAAAACTGTACGACCATAAGCCATCCATTCAGGCAAATTACAAACTCCCATAACAATCTAATTCAATTGCTCAGCTATTCTTTCATAAGGGTTGGTAAGAGTTTTAATCCAGAATCCCTGGACATTATCTGTCCCTGGAGCTTTCCAATTTGGTATTTTTCTGCTTTTTGACTTTGTTTACAGTTATAGTCAATTCGTCTTGCAGTTGTTGATCTTCATTCATATCTTCCTTTAAATCATTTAGCCAATGGGCTTCCTTGTTGTGTTGTTTTTTAACACTCCAAATATCACCCCAAAACTTTCTGCTTTTCTCAGAATCTGGTAAATCTTTTGACCTGGAACCCCCTTTATTCAACTCTGTGTATATCTTTTCCTGATCAACATTATAGATGCTATTTNACAAACTCCCATAACAATCTAATTCAATTGCTCAGCTATTCTTTCATAAGGGTTGGTAAGAGTTTTAATCCAGAATCCCTGGACATTATCTGTCCCTGGAGCTTTCCAATTTGGTATTTTTCTGCTTTTTGACTTTGTTTACAGTTATAGTCAATTCGTCTTGCAGTTGTTGATCTTCATTCATATCTTCCTTTAAATCATTTAGCCAATGGGCTTCCTTGTTGTGTTGTTTTTTAACACTCCAAATATCACCCCAAAACTTTCTGCTTTTCTCAGAATCTGGTAAATCTTTTGACCTGGAACCCCCTTTATTCAACTCTGTGTATATCTTTTCCTGATCAACATTATAGATGCTATTTTGTCTGAATTGTGTTATTCTTTGTTCGTATCTTTTGATCTTGGCACTTTTGCAACAAGCCTCAGCTTGAGTTCTTCAATTACGGTCTTTGTTCCTTTCCTGCTCACTCTATACTTTTCTTTCAGATCCTTAAGTTTTCATTTCTTCTTTAGTCCCAGCTCCTCTTTCGATTGTTTATCAAGCATGTTAATATCATACTTTAGCCTTTTAATGTCTCCTTCGATTTTACGCTTCCACTTTGGTTCCTTATTTTGCCTTGGTTGAAATTTCTTCAATCTCATCAGTTCAGCAACCCACTCACTTGCAGCGTTAATCGGATTATTCGTTTCCGTGATGTTTTTAGTTCATATAACCCTGATTGCTGAATTCACTCTCTCAGTGTGACGTCTTGTAGTTTCCCTATCAGCTTTTTAAAAATAGAATGTCATCGCTTGTTTACTTTTCCACAATGATTTTCTTCAATTCATCCACAATTTCCTTTAGCCTATCATTCATATCACCATCATTCATTGCTATATCATATCCATCTTCTATGTCCACTGTCATATTCCCTTGTTCATAGCTATTCTCCTCAACTTCATTAGTTGCCCTTCCATCTATATTAGCTTCCTCCATTACAAAAACCCCCACTTGGGATTCTTCTTCTACTTTTCTCCTTATCATTTCTAGTTCTAATTCTGACAATCACCCTTTTGTTCTAATGGCTCTTGCATGATCACATACATGTTGTTTCGTTAGCTCGACCAAGCCCCTATCTCTCCACTCTCTAAACATTCTTTGCCTATAACCCCTAATATGCTTCCCATTTTCATGAAACGGTTTACTTCTATAAAAGCATTCTATGATTACCTTGTTCATCTCTTTACTACAACTTATTCTAGCAGTCGCAGGAAAACGACCGGGTCCCCTGTGCTGTGCCGGGTAATACCTGCCGGGTGAGGGGTTCACTTACAGTTCCGTTCCCTTTAACGCCGTTATTTTCATTAATCTGATTTTCTATTTTAACACTCATTAGAGGATTAGTGGATTTCAGGTTGCACAACCACCAGTGTTTTTGTTGAGACACCATCGCTAGGAATGCTACCGACCAAGGCTTAAGATCCAATCCTGACTATCAGACACATCTACATCCCGCCAGACGTCAACCTGTAAATGATTAATAGTTGGTCCTGATTTACGGAACTCGAAGCCGGCTTTAACTTTACGTAATATAAAGGTTAGTGGTATTAGACAGATAACAAAAAGAAGTGGGGGTAAACTATCTTCCTGAAAGATACCACGTATTATTTTCACTTTTCCAAATGACTTTCCACAAGATGTTAATTCTGTTTCCCAATCATACTTCTAAGTAAAACTTCTTTAATGTTATTTGCAACTTTGAAGAGCTCGAGGCATTTAATATTCCACGAATGTGGAACCATATCAAACGCCTTTTTGTAGTCAATCCAACCCATCACTAGACCGACCATTCTTCTCTTGCAACTCGTTATTATGGCCTTATCGATGAGCAATTGATCTTTTGTGCCTCTCGATTTCTTTTTACAACCTTTCTGTTCCTCGGGAAAGAGACCATTTTGCTCCAAATACTTGTAGATTTCTTCAGAGCTTCCACATTAATTCAAGGCAGGTTATGGGTCTGTAGTTGGTTACTTCATTACCTTTAGATTTATCTTTCATTATTAGTACTTTTCTCTCCTTTGTCAGCCAAGGTGGAACAACACCGCTTATTAGGCAATCATTGTACATTGCTGCCATGCGCGAGTGTAGCGATTTCACATTCTTCAACCAGTAACCTCTCACGCCATCAGGCCCTGGCGATTTCCAGTTTGTGAGTTTGTTAGCTTGCATTTTCAACATCTCAGTTGTTATGGTTATGTCTAGCTGCTTGTTTGCGTTATCGTTTACCTCTTTCTCAATATTCTTAACCCATTCAGCATTATCGTTATGCTTCACATCCTGTTCCCAGATTTCCCTCGAAAAAAGGTTAGTAGATTCTTTTTCAGGTGCATCATCATTCCCTCTTTCTCATAGTGTCGTTTTTCAAACCCTCAAATTTTCCTATTTCTCTTCTCGGATCTGCAATCTGTTTAGTTATACGTTTCTTCCACCATGGTTCTTTTTTTTCTCTGGGTTGACTTTTCTTCACACCAAGTAGTTTACTAACTACATATCCCATATCCTTTAAGATTTGATTACACTGGAGCAGGTCATTTGCTTCCAAGGAAGGAATGACTTTGTCAACCTCAACTGTCATTTCTCTAAGTTTCTTCCTGTTAACAAATCTCAAATTTGGTGGGTATTCTACCTCCTCTTCTCTCAGTTCCTGTTGTATCAATCGCAGAACCTTTATATCAGCATCTCCTAAACCGTCTCCTTTCATTCTATCTCCAACATTTTCCATCACGTTTACTTCTGCATAAGTTTCTATTACCTCATCGGTATCATCTCTATTTTCAATCATAGTAGTATTTCCCTCAGCTGCGTCTCCTTCTTAATTATGGTCATATTGTTCATGCTCAATATCAGCTTGACTTTCAATTTCTTCGAGTTTAATCTCAGACAACCAGCCGTTAGTTCTTATCACTCTCACTTGCCCTGCTAGCTTTTGCTCAGACAACTCAAACAAACTTTCTTCTTTCTAGATCTTAAGCATCCTTTGCCTGTAACCTCTAAGATTGGGATTACTTTTGAAAAAACACTTCATTATAATTTTGTTCATTTCCTTAGTCCAAGTTGTCCTTTGCTTTGGATTACGAGGATTTCGTTGGATAACGACCTGAGAAGCCTCGTTCCTTCCCCTGCCGGACGAGGGACCTTCACAGAAAGTTACGGCCCCATTCACGTCTTTAATGTTTTGATTATTTTCAGCACTCATTTTTGCATATATGGAATGGTTTGTGTAAGGTTTTCCTTCCCTAGTATTTTTATTGAGACACCATCTCTAGGAAAGTTGCTAGCCAAAGCTAAAGACCCAATTCTGACCATGAGAGTCGGTTACACCCCGCCAGACGTCATCCTGGAATTTACAACCACGGTTGGTTTGTTCTTCGGAGTTTTCCTTCTCCTAGGATGGCTGCCGACCAAGGCTGATGACCCCATCCTGGCCATAAGAAGATACAGACTGAGACAGACTAGCCCCCGCTGGACGCCAACCCGGTATTTCATGACATCGGGGAGAGCTAACAGGTACTGCAACTTGCTCAAGGGTGACCTGGAGGTAGTTGTGGCAAAGGGTGACCCGGAGATAGTTGTGGCAAAGGGTAACCTCATTCGCCCACGACGAAACTCCACAACCGGATGCAGTTTAATATCAATACCCAGGACAAATTATTATTATCCAGTGGTTACACACCATCTATTGATGGATGGGTGAAAAACCCGCATTCAACGCCCAGCAACAAGCCAGGCAAGTTGAATGCAGGCACATGTACTGCAGCCATAAGAGTGAGATCAATAGAAACCAAATCAAAATGGCAACATCACTTCAACCTTGCAAGTGCCGCCCCACAATCAGTGAGGCAAGGCACATTGCACAAGCGGTTGTTGTTTTATGACAACAACTTATGACCACACCATTCCCCACTCCTAGTCTGATAGCTAACAATACATGGAAAGATATCCTAGTACAAGTATTCAATACTGCAATATTATTATTATTATTATTATTATTATTATTATTATTATATCCAGCGTCTGAAAGCCTGAGATTCAATTTTTGTGAAACATTGTACTTTTATACAGATGTTCTTCCTGACAAAACATCACAGTCATTAGGCGGTTTTGCTAGCCTGTGTCATTACCTAAATAACTATTTTACAAGGCAAAAAGTTGGGGTTTTTTCTCAGAGTACCCTTCTCTGAGCTTTGACGATAAAAGCGGGTTTGAGCTGATCTGAAGTTATGGATAGATGGGGGCTTATTTCCATGATAATCATAAGATAACCAACTACCTTAAAAATAAGATTCAAATGAGCCTAATTAGTGAAGCCTGTTTGTCAATTTTTCATTAAAGTAGATGTTATCAAAGTGGAGCATAAGATTGTGCTTGACCGTTTGGCTACCGCATTGAAAAACATTTTAATACCTTCTATAAATGCTCGTAGCTATTTATTAAATATGTAGTGAAAGTATTAGTCGATATTACGTTATGATAAACACTTTTTTGCTGTAACAAGAACACTCTGATAGTTTGGGTATGAACAAAAGGATTGTTGAGAGGCAAATAATGCAATGATGGTACAAGTTCAATCGGAAAAGGATTTTCGGAAAACAAAAAATGGAAATAGGTGGCAAGGAGTAACATAAAGGACGAAGGCATTTAAGCAAATTGGCTCAAATAAAGTGAGAAAGATAACTCCAATCAAGGTCAGAAAAAAAGAAAAGAAAGAAGAGAATCGCATTAAAAACAACTTAAAAAAGTAAAAAGCACTAGGATAGCTGGATATATATATACTCAATCTGCAGACAGTACTGTTTCGCCCTTTTGTGGGCTCATCAGTGCAGCACAGAGCTTCTGAGACATAACTCTCTGGCCATGTTGCCGGAGTAAACACGCATGCGCAGTGAGCATTGCATTACGCTAACAACAGGTTCCCATCTCAGATAGAGTGCTCAACCAAACTTTCGTAAGGGAGCGTTATATATATATATATATATATATATATAGTATGAGTGCTAAGCTCATAGCCGTATATGTTAACAGCATTATATTAATCTGTGGATCTCGTTGTTAAAATTTCCAAGAGTGGTGACTCTACGTGTATTAATGTTGTAATCGCCAATTCAGTTCCCCGTGCTATAACAGGACCGAATTGTTCTTTTGTAATACTAATACAAACAATTTTTTGTTTTTCAACAAATATGAAGTCAAAGATATTAACTGGTCACGTCTTAAACTTCTCCCTTGTTCTGTTACTATAAGGATAAGTGAACCTACTTTGAGCGTCTTCTCTCAATTTTCTCAAAATATTTCGTTAATGGTCCTCTAAATATATTTTTAAACATAGTTTTTTGGAACCTTTGGTTATTTCAGACATACCCATTGTTAAGTCTACGGTTTTAGAAGTAAAATTTAAGACCTATTCGTAAGTTTAATCTCGTGCTAAATTGTCTTATTTTCTAATTTAAATCGACTGTTTTTCGTTCTTCTGTAAGCTAATTCTCTCCGGTTTTTATTTTGTTCAGATTTCTATTAATACAGGTCTCTCCTTGATAACAGTAGCTATATTTTTATATATTAAATATTTTATACTGATGTAGAATAACCTGTTTAAATCTCAATATATAATAATCTCTCTCTCTCTCTCTCTCTCAAGGTGTCGTATCCTGTCGGACGTTGACTGCCATGACGCGCCACCTTCTACGATTTCTGGCAGCGTGTACGAGGTCACATGCTGTGGTTCCTGTCCATCTGCCAACGTCTTTCAAATACGTTGGTCGTTGTCTTCCTCTACTGCGTTTTCCATCGATTTTTCCCGTTATGGAAAGGCTTTCCAGTCCATCCTTCCGAATAAGGTGACCGAAGAAGTTCATCTGTCTTCGTCTTATCATATTAATTATTTTCCTTGGTGTATCCATTCTTCTAAGTACTGTTTCGTTAGTCGTATGAGATGTCCAGCTGATCTTCAAGATTCTTCGGTAGAACCAGAGCTCAACTGCCTCAATTTTCTTTTCCATTCGAGATGAAATTGTCCAGCATTCACTTCCATACAATAATATTGGTAGGACATAGCATTCCAGAATTCTCTTCTTGGTGGCTAACGTAAGGCTACCACTAACAAGGATTGATTTAAGTTTCTGAAAGGCTTCCTTAGCCATAGCGATACGGGATTTTATCTCAGCATCGCACCGACCATCTTCGGAAACAATACTACCAAGGTATTTGAAGCTTTTGACTTGTTTTATCCTTTCATTGCCAATACTCAGTTGACATTTAATACCGGTCTCTTTGCTGACAACCATGCACTCAGTCTTCTTACAGTTTAATGTTAGGCCTTGTCTTTTGCTGGCCTCTACTACTGTATTTAGAAGCTTTTGTAGATCCTCTTCGCTATTACTTATTAAAACAGCATCGTCGGCGTATCTTAGGTTGTTTATATTACGGCCTCCAATAATACATCCTTTCAAATCGTCCAAGCTCCTCATTATCATCTCACTGTATATGTTAAATAAATCCGGAGATAACACGCATCCTTGTCTCACTCCACGTTTAATAGGTACGGAGTCGCTGACATTATCGCCTATTCTCACAGCAGCTTTCTGTTCCCAGTATAAATTTGCCAAAAGGCGTAGATCTTTGCCATCGATATTGATGGATTCTAAAATTCTCAAGAGGTTCTGATGCTTGACTCTGTCGAAAGCCTTGGCGTAGTCGATAAAACATAAGAACAGCTTCTGTTGCATTTCGATGCTTCTTTCACAGAGCATCCTCAATACAAAAATTGCGTTCCTCGTCCCGGAATCCTTCACAAAACCATACTGCACATCGCTAATCTCTTCTTGTATCTTTCCTTTTGCTCTTGCCATGATCACTCTTAAAATGAGCTTAGTTACATGGCTCATCAGGCTTATAGTGCGATGAACTTCACAATCTATTGCTCCGGGCTTCTTGGGGATAGGGATGAAAATAGAGCTGCACAGATCTTCTGGTATTTCACCAGTTTCGTATATTTCGTTGGCTATCTTTGTAAGTGTTGTGGTTCCAAAGTTTTCGAGTGATTCTAAAATTTCCAAGTTGATATCATCTGGTCCACAAGCCTTATTTCTTTTCATCTTCTTCATTGCTGCCTTTATCTCTGATTCCAGTATTGGGGGGCCATCCATATTCCTTTTTACAGTTGGTTTGTTTCCTCTATCATCTTCGAACAATTCTGTTATGTATTCTGACCATCTTTTCATAATGTCTTCGTTTTCTACGAGGATCTCTCCATCTTTGGCCTTTATACATCCGCTGTAAGTTCTTGTGTTTCTTCCTGATAGAGTCTTTACTCTGTCGTACATCTCCTTTGGTTTTGTCGATTTTGCTCTCTCTATTTCCGAGCATTGTTCATTCAGCCATTCCTCCTTCGCGCTTCTACACTTCCGTCTTATCGCGTTAGCCTTTTTTCGATATTCCTCACTTCTGCGATCTTTAATCTGCTGTCTTTCTTTAATTTCTTGCAAGATCTCCTGTGTCATCCAGGGTTTCTTATTTCGTTTCTCCTTTGCTGGTAGCATCTTTTTCGCTGTTGGTACGGTGGCTTTTAAGAACGCGTCCCACGTAGTGCTCTCCTCATGTTCAAGAGCTTCAAATCTGTTCTGGACTCTGAGCGTAAACTCCTGCCTCATATTTGCATCTTCTTTCAACATCGTGTAGTCTAGCTTCGGGGTTGACTTCGCAGCTTTCTTCTTTCTAAACCTGACTTGAAATTTACAGATTACAGGGACATGGTCGCTATCACAATCCGCCCCGGGATAGCTCTTTGCTTGTCTGATTGTGTTCCTAAATCTCTCGTTGATCGTGATGAAATCTATTTGATTTCTGGTATTACCATCAGGGCTAATCCAAGTCCACTTTTTCCTTTTAGGCTGTTGAAACCAAGTGTTGGTTATAATCTGATTGTGTGTTTTGCACCAATCAACAAATCTCTCTCCTCTTTCGTTCCTATTTCCTAATCCATGAGGGCCTACAGTGTTTCCATCTCTTCCTTCACCAACTTTGCTGTTAAAATCTCCCATGATAATGCGTATTTCTTGAGATTTGCATTGTTTGTAGGCTTTTTCTAGATCTTCATAGAAGGCTTCAATAACTTCGTCAGAGCTGTCGGAAGTTGGGGCGTAAGCTTGAATAATAGAAATGTTTAGGGGTGACCCTTTCATTTTCAGAAGAACAACTCGATCTGATATTGCCCAGTGTCCGAGAATTGCTTTTGCTCGTTCCTTATCTATAATCAAACCAACTCCGTTTTCGTGACGTTGACCTCCAGAGTATATGAATTTGTAGTCATTTGTGTCCAAACTACCTGCTCCTTTCCATCTTACTTCAGCGATGCCCATTATGCTGACTCCGAGTCTTTCCATTTCAAGTTTGATGTTATCCAATTTTCCACTTTGGAACATTGTTCTGGCATTCCAAGTTCCGATTTTAACGACAGTAGCATGATGACGGTCCAGGTTCACCCGTCGCATATGAGGTCCTGTACCGAGCGAGGAAATATCATTCGTGGTATTTCCATTTACGCTGTTCGTATCTATAATATTGGTTTGCGTTGTCATGGTATGTACTAGGGATAAATAATGTGGTGGTTTCCCCTTGCCTTCCACATCCAGTTTGTTTGAGTTGGAACTCTAGCCTTTGGTTTCTCCAAACCTTTCCCACAAGGCAGCGGGTGCAGTAAAGTAGTAACCATTCCTCGGTTGGACACAAGTACTTGCCTACTACCCTGATGGATGCTACCGTTGATCTTGCTGTTGATTCTTCCGCCAGCATCCTAGCGCTGCTGCAGCCCAGTGCTTCGCCGTCACCCTGGCCTGGAAGGCTATACAGGTGCTACACCTTGCCCAAGGGTGACCTGAAACTATGCATTGTCGGGTAAGGTCGTTCATTTCCTTAAGGCTCCTGGCCCGCATACCCGGATATATAATAATACTAATATATAATAATTTGTATTAGCTCATAGCATTCTTTAGTTAAAAGCTCAGCATTGCATTTGTTCCATCCCATTGTGGTAGAAAACAATGAAAATTCCACCAAGTTGGAGCGAAGATGTAGGAGAGAGAACACATCGCTAGCAGCAATCTATTCTGCATTTTGTTTTGGATTTGTTTGCCCCTGTTTTCTTGTTTGTTAGCCATTTCCAGTTTGTAATCGACGCTAATCAGCTGTTGATCACGATCCTCTCTTTTGTCGGTTGTTCTTGACTTGCTTTGGCGGAATTTTCTATCTCGTGGTGAAGCTTGACCATTTGAGAATTCAACTGCATTTTCTCACGTAAGAACGAATCTTTTTATTTTTGTTTGATATTACTGCATTTTAGGGTAAAACTCTCTGTGCGGTATTCTGTATTGTAAAACAACTATTTCGTATGATTTTCAAAAATGGGAATATTCATTCATCTCTTGTTTTCAACGGTTAACCAGACCAAATGACTTGCTTCTAGTTCATACTGTTACTCTCTTTTCCTTCTAGCTACATATTATTTTTCCAGCTATATATTTAGACATACTTTTGTAGCCAACTGTACCTAAAATGCCTATCTCAAAGAATTCTATTGGTACAAATACTACTATCAAGAGGAAGTGTTTTGTTTGCCTGTTGAGATGTAAAAATGACACTTTTCTATCAAAGGAGATATTAATGTGACATATACATATAAAGAGAATACTGTTGGTTTGTGTAATGAAGGTCTGTGTAAAGTCAGCTTATCCAATAATTTTAACAAAGTTACTTAGTGTATCTAATACACCTAGCACACTTGAAAAAATAAAAAAATGACGAAGCACTCTGTGGCAGAAAAAAATAAATAAAAAGGAAGATCCTTGGATCCCTTCAAGACTAGTGGGTTGTATCATATTCTACGTTGCATTTCAGTCATTTGGGAGGGTAAGAGTCCTAAGATCGAAAATTCCCTTGACCAAGAAACCCCGACTGTATAATATCGTCTATGTAATGAGAATGTCAATATTCTTATACATCTATAAGGGCGGGGAAGCTTTAAATACTGCCCTAAACAGGTTTGATGTCTTTTAACCCAAACATCTGTTCATAATTAATTATTTTTTATCAATTTCAATTATTATTATCAGTAACCAACCCTCTACAAATATGGCTCAAGATAACAGGACCCATTTGACAACAGAAGTTTTTGTAAATATGTATGTATTTCTAAAATTTTTGAATTGGTTATCCTGTATAAATTTTTAAAATAATAATAAGTCATGATTTTTTATTACTTCAGATGTCAGAAGATTCTTTTGCAGAAAAGTCAGAATTTTCAGAGATTGCACTGACCTACTCCATTTTACCTCAAAGATTTAACCTCCAAAACAAAGGACTGAAAACTCAAAGGTATGTAACGAGCTAAGAGCAAGTTGCTAAGAATGCTGCCAAGCAGTGCAGTAAAGTGCAGCAAAGTGCAAATAAAGAAGGATAGTTTCTACTACTACTACTACAAAGCGAAATACAGTACATCGATTTACATAAATATATTATATGCTATCTGTTATATGTATAACCAAAGGTATTCAATGTGTATAACAGAGCATTGTACGGAAAATTAAACATAAAAAGTGCGAATTATAGATGGCAACTAGGAGTTTCACTATATTTTAATCATGGGCGAAAATTCCTCATGATGAAAATATCGTATAAGTATTAGTTGCAATTTATAGCTAAAGTTTTTGTATTTCATCTTCTTTATATAAATTTATAAATATATTTATATATACATATATTACTTTGTATATACTAAAAACATGCTTAATAAGAGCTAAGGTAAACTTAATAATTGATAAATTTATCATTACTAAAATGTAAATTTTTAAGAAATACTTGAAATGGAACGTGGTGTTTAAAATGTGATTTGTGAAAATGCCGTCTCAAAAAAGCCAATATTCGGCTAAAAAATCAGTGGCTGACAGATATATCTATTTTAGTGATATGCTTTCTCAGCTAGCCGATCACTTACTGTTCTAGAGAACTGATTATTCTTTAAATCAGAGGAGTACATTTTGTCAAAATATTTAAAATAAATAAATAAATAGATAAGTTAACAAATAGATAAATAAAAAACCGGTAAAAATAGTAAAACTTGAGAATTATGTTCAGAAAATATGTAATTAAAAGATTGCTATCCTCATTTTGTACCTCAATCAAAAAAAGCCTTAACCAGACAACGATGGAAATTCGAGCAATCTTTAAACAAGCGATGTCGTATTCGCTAGAGAATGATTTCAATTGACTGTGAGCATATAGACGCTGCAAAGTCAACAACCCACACATAGCTAAAACATTATTGATGATTACATCAAACTACATACAACCCATTCATTAAAAAGCTGTGATAAAACTGTAAGGCGAATTATAAATTATGAATTTGTCAAATGAAGTCTTAGTTATTACAAATTGCCACTAAACAAAGAAGGTACCTGCACAATAAAGCCGCTATGCTTTTAATAACTAACTAAGTAAATGAACGTCTCTGTAAAAATACTGTTTTATCAGAGAAACTAAAATGCTTGATGTCAAACCTTCGATGTCACTTCATAGAAATATCAAAGAGAATAGAAGAAACATTGCCTATATATTATAAGCTTTCTTAAAGAATAAAACATGCCATGAAAACTAGATATGTATTAGTTTACAATCAAATCAGGTCATCAGCATGTGTCTCGAAAAATACTTTTTATTCAAAATACTTTTTATTCAAAATACTTTTTATTCAAAATACTTTTTATTCAAAATACTTTTTATTCAGAATACCGTTTATTTCATTTATAATATGATGCCAATTGTAGCCAGTTTTGACCTATCTTTTGTTTGGTATCAGGAATGTTATTTCCATGACAACAGACGTGATTAAATTCTCATATAAAACAGATTTATTGTCATTGAAGATCCACTCACTGTCTTGCTGGTATCTCTTTTTCTACGACATTTTGCAGTCAATACACAACTGGTATTTCTTGAATACACAGGGTATAATAACTACATTTTTCATTGACATTTTCTTCTTGGTAGGTTACCAACAATGAGTCATTATTTTTTCCCTAATAATCTTGAAAATTCTGAAGTTTATGGACTCAGAGGAAGCCATAGATGTAAGAGCTTTATCATGTCATGAGTCGTAAGCTTTTTCTGAGCTACGTTTCAAGAGAGCTGTTCAGAAAGGTGACACCAAGAATCATGAAATAGCCGAACACTGCTGGACGCAGGATCACACCTTTGACTGGGAAAATAAAAGAATTATAGACAAGGAAATCAATACAACAACAAGAAAAATAAAAGAAGCTATCCATTCTTTGGAATGCAGAAATCACATCAACAGTATATCCTACACCCTTCCAGTAATATGGCTTCCAGCACTAAAGAAAGAAACACAACAAACACAACATAGGTATGGCGCCACTTCCCGAAACAACTCAAGCCCTGTCTACACTCACATCCGCACTACCAAAGTATAAAATAGCCGTATCTAATCATTTCAGTAGCCTGACGATGGAAGAAGTATCTCTCGAAACGTAGCTCAGAAAAAGCTTACGACTCGTGACATGATAAAGCTCTTACATCAATGAGTCATTATTTTATATAAAGAATTTTTATAAAGAATATTTCGGATTTGCATCACCTCCAACTTTAACAGATGATATTTATTTATATTTTGATTTGCCTTTACTTCAAGTCTGTTATCACCTGGGGAAAAATAATCAAATTAAAATGGCAACATCACGATCATATCTTTCCATGTATTGTCAGTTATCAGGCTAGGAGTGGGGAGTGCTGTAGTCATGAGTTGGTGTCATACAACAATAACCGCTTGAGCAATGTGCCTTTCCTCACTGGTTGTGAGGCGCCACTTGCAAAGTTGAAGTGATGTTGCCATTTTTATTATGTCTTTTCAAATTTCCTTCAGACTGCGTAACGTTTGGGAACTACGTAACACCGGGTTATTACTCATAACCTGAGGTATTATGTCGTTCATGTATGTTTTCTAGTTTTCTAGTTTTTCGATTCCTTTATAGAGAAAGTGTTTTTCTGAGAATGTGTGCAGTTGAGTTTAAAACTATTTTCTGGATTTCTGGCAGTTGAATATTTCCAGGGATTAACTCGACGTATTTTTGAGTTCCTTTCTTCACCATACCAAGGGATCCTACAATAGCCGGTATTATCTTCGTTTTCATGTTCCACATCCGACTGATCTCGATTTCTAAGTCTTTATATTTACCAAGCTTTTCAAACTCCTTGGCAGTTATGTTGTTGTCGGATGGGACACTCATATCAATCATTTGGCACTGCTTGGTCAATTTATCCTTTATGACAATGTCTGGTCTATTAGCCTGAATCGTTCTGTCCGTTCTTATTGGGAAATCCCATAATATGGTTACTTGTGGGGTGTCTATTACTGGTAAGGGTTGGTGTTCGTACCATTTTTCAACAATTTCGATTCCATAGTAGCTACACACTTTCCAATGAATATACTGAACTACACGGTCGTGGCTATTAGTATACTCGTTTGGCGCTAGGATTTGACAACCTGAAACCAAATGGTCAATCGTCTCGACACTTTTATCACAGAATCTACATTTCGGATAGGCATCATTGCGTATAATATTTGCTTCGTAGTTTCGGGTTAATATACTCTGGTCCTGTGCAGCTATTATAAATCCCTCGGTTTCCGCTTTAAGATCAGCACTGCTAAGCCACCTATGGGTGTCTGAAAAATCTACATCAGGTTTTTGGCTGCGTACTGCATACTGTCCATGAAGCCGTTTCATTTTCCAAATTTCGCCAATTGCTTTTTTCCCTTTTACTTTCGCAAATGTTTTCAGCTTGTGTGCATTATCATTAATGTGTTCTTCACCTCTATTCTCTTCAGCTTCATGTTGAAGGCCAAATTCAAGTTCCTCAGCAAATTTTGTTGCTTCTTTAACGATAGAATGTAACTTCTTTCTTTCGTGATGTCTGTACACTATTTTTAGCATCCAGTCCTCAGTAAGACTTAGGTATCTATGGAGACCAATAGTGGATGTTTTATATGCAACCTCTAATTGAGTCAGGCATCTGCCTCCTTTCTTTCTTGCTACATACAAGCGGTCAATGCCAGCTTTGGGGTGGTGGATATTATATATGGTAAGTATTTTACGTATTTTAGTGTCCAGTTTTTTAATTTCACTAAGATTCCAGTCAATTACGTTGTAACTGTAAATAATGACAGGGATTGTCAGTGTTTTTAGTGTTTATCTCGCTCTTAAGAATAACCCTAGTCCTTCTAACAAGTTCTTTCCTTAATTTCTCTTTCATATTTGAGTGTTGAATCCCATTAGATTCGTTCACACCTAGATATTTGTACACTTTCTCCTGATCCAAGTCTTTAATTACAGTTTCCTTATCGAGATGTACATTCACAGATCTAGTTAGTTTACCTTTTTGGAAAGTAGCTTTTGCACATTTACTTATACCGAACTCCATACCAATATCGTCAATGAACCCTTTTACAATTTTCAAAAGCCCTTCAAGTTCACTATTATTTTCCCGTAAAGTTTTAAATCATCCATGGAGAATAAATTGAAGATCTTATCATTGTTAATCTTATATCCATATTATTATATTATTAATATTATTTTTATTATTATTATTATTATTATTATTATTATTATT
>RDPX01000517.1:116160-130578 GCA_003991215.1 Morbakka virulenta | reverse complement strand
ATCAATTTGAGCATCAGTCAGACGTTTGTGATTTAGAATATCTCGTCGTATATTTGCTAATTTATTAGCATCTATATTTCTTCGTATATCAGTTCCTACTATTTTGCGCCATTCATTGTACGTCTGTTCGGTTAAATTTCTCATTGGTCTTAACTGAGAAGTGTAATAAGCTCTCAAAACATTTCTATAATCCTCAATGGACCATTTCGTTCTTTTTTCTTTTTGTTTTTGGGGTATCACTGGAGGATCAGGGTTAGGAATGTCCTGGTTCTGATTACCTACCAAATCATTTTTTGAGGAGTTTATTCCAGTCGTATATTTTTCGACCTCAGGCTGGTTTATTATTATTATTATTATTATTATTATTATTATTATTATTATTATTATTATCATTGTTGTTGTTGTTCTTGTTCTTATAGTCATTGTTATCATTAGTACTTTTATTATATTACAGGACAATTCCTTAGTTGCAAAGAAATACATTCCTCTATTGAAAATCCTATACAAAGTTAAAGGAAAAGATAAAATATTTTAAATACACTATAGTAATAAATAATTGTCAAATTACTTTCCCTTTAACAGAGATAAAAATGATTCAATAGAATATGTTGTTCTCTGACATCAGTTGTTGGTTTTGAAAACAAAAGAACAACAAACAAAAGAAGCTCAAGCTCTAATCAATCAATTTGAGCAACTTTTCAAAAGATGCTTACCATTTTTACATCCAGCCCTGAAATAATAGAAAGCATCCCACTAACACTGATAAAAAAGATTCAAAAGGACTTCATATCTGTCTGGTTTCAAAAAAGAAACAACACGACTGCAGGTCCTTTTGTAAAGAATTAATACACATGTTTTTATCAATTACATAAACTTTGCCATCAGAACTATCTCTTATCTGGTTCATACGAAGATAACCATGTAAACACTCGTTTACAGGATTCTTTAATTAACTAAATTATACAGAATACCTCACATGCGTTGATCGCAACAACCCCATTCTAAAGTGGTAACTATCTCACAAACTTTTGCTTGATCAATGAAACATCCCAAAATGTTTTCTCGGCTATTAAAACATGATAAAATAACGTGTCTCATATCACTTCATTTATTAAGTTGGTTAGTGGCGATGACTTTCGCTGTTCTGGATTTTTGTTTGTTGCCATGTTGGATTGGTTAGTGCTGCTTCCAGTGACTGCGGGGAGGGGGGACGGGGTTACTTTGTCAGATTCTATGTAATTGTTAAGTTCAGATCATGTGTTTCCATGACATATGACAAATTAGACAATGTACACTCGTCAAGTGTTTTGTGTTGGTTAAAAGGTTGAAGAGATTTAACTACAGAGATGGTAACGCCGAATATTTGTCTAGCTTGGTTGAATTTACTTTTGTATTTCCTTTATGCTAACTATATTTGAACACTTATCATGATTGACTTTCTTCTTCAATGGCAAATTGTGCATTAACATGCAATAGCACCTTTCATATGTTACCTGTATCTGTACTTGTATATGCATAAGAAAAAAGTGTAGTAACTTGAAAGAAGCTCATCATCATCATTAGGTGTCATATCCCGCCAGGACGTCGACGATCATGGACTTCCACACTTCCGGTCTTTAGTGGCCTTGAGTAGCTCCTGGGCTGTCTTGTTCGTCCAATTACTGATGCTTGCTATGTATGTCAATCTCTGTCTACCTCTGCTTCTTTTTCCATTGATCTTGCCTGTTATGCTGAGGTTTTCCAGCTCTTCTTTTCACATCACGTGTCCTAAAAACTCCAATTGTCTCTTTCTTATTGTTCTCAAAAGAGAACGCTTCATTTCTGCTCTTCGCAGCACCTCGTCATTTGTTACTCTCTCTCTGTCCAAGATATTTTCAAAATTCTTCTGAGAAACCACATCTCTGCTGCCTCAATTTGTTTTTCCATCCTTTTTGGAATTGTCCAGCATTCACAGCTGTGAGAATGGATAGCACGTAGCAATTTAACATTCTTATTTTGGTAGAAATTGAAACTTTGTTATTTTTCAGTATGCTCCCAAGCTTTTCAAATGCAACTTTTGCCATTCCGATTAGCTTCCGGATTTCCCAATCACATTTGCCATCTATGGTTATCATGCTGCCAAGATAGTTAAAACCTTGTACTTGTTTTATGAATTCATTTCCAATTTGTAACTTGCACTGTTTTTCGAAAGAAGCTCACTACTGCGAAAATGTCATTCAGGCTTCATACAGTTCTTTGTTGCGGTGTTAAGCTTATCAAGTCCTAGATTTGACCAAACGTATATGTTGTCACATCAGTGCTTACGTGATTTGTTTCTTTTATCCTCCGTCTAACCTTCCAGGCGAACTTTTTATAGGTCAGACAGGCTTGTAGCGCTTGATGTGTCCAACGGGTTTAAACTTTATTCTTGATGATCGCCATAGCTTGGAATGAAATTGTTCGAACGTTACACACAATAAGCTCTTGTAGAATTCGATGTGGCATGTATTTGATCTCACATCATTCTTTCTGTTCAAACCTATGGAAATGTGCTGGATCAAAATCAAACTTCTCGTTTTGCGACAATGTGTGAATTTTTATGTGTGAAATATTTGAAAAAGAAGAAAGAGCATATTTGCACATGTGCTTACACATATAGTTTGGACGTTGTTTACCGTTTACATTCAGATGGAGGCTGGGTTACGACAAATAAATAAGTACAGGTACAAAGTAAACATAACAAACAAAGCAAANTTATTATTATTATTATTATTATTATTATTATTATTATTATTATTATCATTGTTGTTGTTGTTCTTGTTCTTATAGTCATTGTTATCATTAGTACTTTTATTATATTACAGGACAATTCCTTAGTTGCAAAGAAATACATTCCTCTATTGAAAATCCTATACAAAGTTAAAGGAAAAGATAAAATATTTTAAATACACTATAGTAATAAATAATTGTCAAATTACTTTCCCTTTAACAGAGATAAAAATGATTCAATAGAATATGTTGTTCTCTGACATCAGTTGTTGGTTTTGAAAACAAAAGAACAACAAACAAAAGAAGCTCAAGCTCTAATCAATCAATTTGAGCAACTTTTCAAAAGATGCTTACCATTTTTACATCCAGCCCTGAAATAATAGAAAGCATCCCACTAACACTGATAAAAAAGATTCAAAAGGACTTCATATCTGTCTGGTTTCAAAAAAGAAACAACACGACTGCAGGTCCTTTTGTAAAGAATTAATACACATGTTTTTATCAATTACATAAACTTTGCCATCAGAACTATCTCTTATCTGGTTCATACGAAGATAACCATGTAAACACTCGTTTACAGGATTCTTTAATTAACTAAATTATACAGAATACCTCACATGCGTTGATCGCAACAACCCCATTCTAAAGTGGTAACTATCTCACAAACTTTTGCTTGATCAATGAAACATCCCAAAATGTTTTCTCGGCTATTAAAACATGATAAAATAACGTGTCTCATATCACTTCATTTATTAAGTTGGTTAGTGGCGATGACTTTCGCTGTTCTGGATTTTTGTTTGTTGCCATGTTGGATTGGTTAGTGCTGCTTCCAGTGACTGCGGGGAGGGGGGACGGGGTTACTTTGTCAGATTCTATGTAATTGTTAAGTTCAGATCATGTGTTTCCATGACATATGACAAATTAGACAATGTACACTCGTCAAGTGTTTTGTGTTGGTTAAAAGGTTGAAGAGATTTAACTACAGAGATGGTAACGCCGAATATTTGTCTAGCTTGGTTGAATTTACTTTTGTATTTCCTTTATGCTAACTATATTTGAACACTTATCATGATTGACTTTCTTCTTCAATGGCAAATTGTGCATTAACATGCAATAGCACCTTTCATATGTTACCTGTATCTGTACTTGTATATGCATAAGAAAAAAGTGTAGTAACTTGAAAGAAGCTCATCATCATCATTAGGTGTCATATCCCGCCAGGACGTCGACGATCATGGACTTCCACACTTCCGGTCTTTAGTGGCCTTGAGTAGCTCCTGGGCTGTCTTGTTCGTCCAATTACTGATGCTTGCTATGTATGTCAATCTCTGTCTACCTCTGCTTCTTTTTCCATTGATCTTGCCTGTTATGCTGAGGTTTTCCAGCTCTTCTTTTCACATCACGTGTCCTAAAAACTCCAATTGTCTCTTTCTTATTGTTCTCAAAAGAGAACGCTTCATTTCTGCTCTTCGCAGCACCTCGTCATTTGTTACTCTCTCTCTGTCCAAGATATTTTCAAAATTCTTCTGAGAAACCACATCTCTGCTGCCTCAATTTGTTTTTCCATCCTTTTTGGAATTGTCCAGCATTCACAGCTGTGAGAATGGATAGCACGTAGCAATTTAACATTCTTATTTTGGTAGAAATTGAAACTTTGTTATTTTTCAGTATGCTCCCAAGCTTTTCAAATGCAACTTTTGCCATTCCGATTAGCTTCCGGATTTCCCAATCACATTTGCCATCTATGGTTATCATGCTGCCAAGATAGTTAAAACCTTGTACTTGTTTTATGAATTCATTTCCAATTTGTAACTTGCACTGTTTTTCGAAAGAAGCTCACTACTGCGAAAATGTCATTCAGGCTTCATACAGTTCTTTGTTGCGGTGTTAAGCTTATCAAGTCCTAGATTTGACCAAACGTATATGTTGTCACATCAGTGCTTACGTGATTTGTTTCTTTTATCCTCCGTCTAACCTTCCAGGCGAACTTTTTATAGGTCAGACAGGCTTGTAGCGCTTGATGTGTCCAACGGGTTTAAACTTTATTCTTGATGATCGCCATAGCTTGGAATGAAATTGTTCGAACGTTACACACAATAAGCTCTTGTAGAATTCGATGTGGCATGTATTTGATCTCACATCATTCTTTCTGTTCAAACCTATGGAAATGTGCTGGATCAAAATCAAACTTCTCGTTTTGCGACAATGTGTGAATTTTTATGTGTGAAATATTTGAAAAAGAAGAAAGAGCATATTTGCACATGTGCTTACACATATAGTTTGGACGTTGTTTACCGTTTACATTCAGATGGAGGCTGGGTTACGACAAATAAATAAGTACAGGTACAAAGTAAACATAACAAACAAAGCAAAATTCATCAGGAGACTTCATCTTGTTTATTTCTTTGAAATTTTCTATCCAGAATACTTTCCATGTTTGACAATGAACATTTAAACAGCAATTTCAAAATTTACTCAAAAAACGTTTTAAAAAGAGATCCCAATTCTAAATTAGGATAAATATGCAGAAACTGTAATTTTTAAAATTGTTAATCCATATTTTTGTCTTAATCCTTTCCCTCAATATATTTGTACAGTGTGTATTGTTTTTCTTACTTGTTATCATTGATCTAATACTTATTCTCTTAGATGTCTGTTATCTGCTATGTCAAACACCAAAGGGATGAAGGAAAAGCAGAACAATCAAAAGGAAGGTGAAATGAAGTGAAAACAACAAAAATGATAGCGTAGCTCAGAAAACTGAAATGCCAGAACAAAAAAGACCCTTCACTTTGCAGACACTGATTTAGTTACTTGGAAGAATTCTACATTCTGAACCTGTTCTGCTTTTTTAGCACAAAAACGAGCTTTTAAAGAGATATCAAGTCTATTTGAATTAGCTTTCATCAAAGAACAAGTAAATTCAAAATCTTTTTTGATGCTATATTCTGTGGCATTGAAAACATATCAACATTGTTAGCCTTCGCTACGCTTTTACGTATTGTGTATTGGTTTTCAGTTGGGTTTTTTTTTCATGTGACATCAAAATTTAAGCGTCTAATGTCTTCTTTCAACCCGTAAAATACATAGGGTTTGGAAAATGTTCGATAATAATTACCCCAATTTTTTCAAGCATGGAGCCTTTCATTTAGGTAGGCAACACACAAGTTGAAGTACGATGTACAATACCTTCTGCGATGAGCTCATAAGGGAACATCGTCTGACGTAATCAAATTCCGTGAGTAAACTGAGGTATTTCCATCTTTGAACAACAGTTCAACAAAGAAGATAAAATGGGAAATTCCCCGCTTTTTCTGGAAGCTGAAAATATAACGGTATCTTGGAATATCTTTGTAAATAGAATTTATGTTCAAATACACTTGCAAGGTTTTGTAAAAATCACTGTGAGCTGCCTTAGAAATACGTGAAGTGCTCTGTGATCAAAACAATGGTCTGAACAGTACTTTCTAGTCTTCACTCTGATTTATTGGTTAGATTTTCTAAGTAGACGCATTGAGTAACACATATAAACACTTTCCATATGCAGATTACATACGGAAAACAGGACATAACGTAAATTAGAACTGTTTCAAAATCTTAGCAAAAAGAAAGAAGGACATGTATTGTCATATAAAAGAAGTGTGTTACTTCGAAGCAAGTTATCGCCATTTCAAAACGCCAATGTTGGTAGCAAGAAGCTACGGCTTTACTTATTTCATAGCCAAGGAATAATCTCTAGAGTTTTATTAGTTTTCTAACCAATTATATTACATAACTGTAATCTGCAGCTTTATCTCATTCTTGTTTGTATGTCAACAGGAAACGGACAAAACGTTAAGACAGAATTGATAAAGCAATTCATCGTGCTTATTAGTGTCATTGGTTTGTTAAGTAGGAAGCATTCACACAAGGTTAGTACACTGCCAATGCAGATTTGAAGATAACTGCATAATAAGAAAACAACAAAAATAAAATTAAAAGGAACACGCATTACAATCAGTCACGAATGTGGTCACGAATACCAATACGAAATCTATTGGCTAATAACAGAGACAAGCAAAAAATTCACCAGGCAAAAGATGACAAGACCCGATAATGTATTAGTCGCTCGAAGTTTTGAAATGATTCGCATTTAAAAAATGGGCATTTTAGAAGGATTGCAATGCATACAAATTATGTTTGATAAATCAATATATTTGGTTTTCTTTTCACCCTTGCTCTATTCCTCAAAACACCGTTTTTGTATAACACGGAGAAAAGGATGATCAAAACTTCCCCATTGCTAGATAACCTTTGGGTTCATTCACGCCAATATTGACACTAGTTTTTTCTTTTTTCACCAGAGTAATAACTTAAACAGAGCATTATTTATTAATCTTATCAACATTAACAGAAATATGAAGTTCTAGATGTTCTTCATTCTTTCTCAATAGCAAAAAAATGAATCTTATGACTTTCACCAGTCAATTTTCATGTAGTCTGTAAAAAGGTTTCTTAGCTTCTACAGCAATTTAATGAAGTATAAAAGTAATTATGTGTGATAAATATTAGTTGAAATACGTGGGGTTTTTTCCTTTAGCTGCTGTAAATGACTGAGTATTTTAATTCAACGTCAAGCTACGGTAATTAGAAAGATGGCAAACTGACGATCATTTGAAGAGTGTGAAAAACACCAAACAAAACAGAGGGAGATTTAAAGACTTCTTTTAATGTCTCAAAACTTTAACACGTTGTAGTTTAAGTGTCAAAAATTATATATCCATGCCTGGATGATAGCTCTCTATTTTCATGTCTTTATAAAAATGAATATACAAAACAAGTTGTTTATGTCTGTAAGTAAAAATAGTTTTATTTATCCATTAGAACAAAATTCAATTATTTCTAACGTCTTGAAATGCTACAAAGGTATTATGTTTAAAAATTACTAGCTAATCTTAATTTAATTATTTGATGATGGGTATAACTGTTAATAAATGAGCTCAAAGCAACTGTGGAAGGCCAGCTGCATGAATTGTCTAATAATTCAAATTTTCAAGGTCTATCCTATATCTTCCTTGACTTTTGTTATCTTTTATAGATGCATAGATAGATACATGGATAGATAGGTAGATAGATAGAAAGAAAGATAGAAAGATAGATAGATAGATAGTTGGATAGATGGATAGATAGATAGATAGATAGATAGATAGATAGATAGATAGATAGATAGATAGATAGATGGATGGTTGGATGGATGCATGGATAGATGGATAGATAGATAGGTAGGTAGATAGATAGATAGATAGATAGATAGATAGATAGGTAGATAGATAGATAGATAGATAGAAAGATGGATAGAAANTAGAAAGATACTAAAACCCTCTTAGAGTTTATCTTCCAAAACAGAGGTATATGTGCAATCTTTATTTATTATGATGAAAAGATATCACATCATTTGGTATCCCCTACTGATAGCTGGGAGTATTTTGGTGGGGAGTATTTTTCTTTTAATATTTATTTGGGGTAAAAGCCACATTTTTTATTATTTGCCATCAAAATTATCAGTCGTTGTCCTTAATCACAGCAGGTGCGTGGTTTTGCAAGGGAAAGTATGGCTTAGTAAAAAGTAAAGGATAACCAACCACAGTTCATGACGTTCAAAAGATAAAAATGAAAGATAAAAGCATACTGAGATCTACACGTCAAGGATTAAAATCATGAAACGTGGGCTCTTAAGCTTAAAGAAGAAAGGTTGACGAAGGAAGAATGCAATGGAGATGAGATGGAAATACCATATTTCAGTTTTCCTGACATCACGGGAAAGCTCGTTGTAAAACAACATTTCGGTGTGATAGAAAGAAGCAGTAGCATTTTCTAATCTCATCTTTTATTACTTTAAATTGTAATCAGTTATTTCGTGTGTTTTTGCTGGTTGATGTCTTTCGCGTAATTAGTGAATTTGAAGCAAGTAATTCAGCTAATACATTTTCTAATGTTTTAGGGGATTGTTACAAATAACTCAAATATTAAAACTATTTGTCGATCGAAAGTGACGACAGACAACTTGACTGAAAATGACAATGTGGATATCAAGGATGGACCTCATCACCCTTTGGTGTGTTTTTTGTTCATCTCAGAACTAAACAAGAAGCCGAACTGCTTTAAAACGGTAACAACAGACTGGAAAAATAATGTATAAACGTAGCAGAATATTTATATACTTGTAAGATGAAAAGAGAAGCATTCAACAAATTAGTAAAACATATTTACAATTCGTATATAGCCTATAATGTGCAAGAATAATTTTGAAAAATACAATCAATGAAAATATAAAAAACAGTAAATGGAACTTTCAAGTATACCACAAAAAGGTGACTGCACAAAATTAACAAATACAGTGAGTGCCTTAAGTCCTTGAATAAGCCCCACCCAAAAAGAATTTGTAGTAAAATAAGCGCCCATGAGGGTTAAATCAATGCTAACAAAAGAACTTCCCATTGCTCTTTCCAACTCCACCTAATTGTCAGTACAGAACAGAAAACCACACTGTGGATCGCCATTGATTAAAGGTATCATAGGTCACATCGAGTTGAAGGGAAATGTACATTTTATCACGCTGATTCAAAACACGTTATCAACCGAAGTTCCTACCTTGAATAAAAAACGTATTGAATTCAAATATGGATGAAAAGGGAGTTTGACTATAAGAATTGTAGTTTAACCGTATTTAGATTTAAGTGACTGGCAGTTAAAGTTTCTTTCAATGACCTTTTTTGAAAAGAAATCTATATTTGAAGATTAGACTAAGTTCTACAGTAGCAATTAAATGTCATGTTTAAGTTAAGTATACCAGTTAAAGATGCCTGCAACAGTCAGCCAAACTAACAGTTGAAAGTTATGCTATTCAAAAAGCCAAATCATCGTGGGACAATCTCAACGTAAGTCGTTATTTTAAGATCACAATATAATACTTCTACTGCAATGATATGTTTCTATTTCAACGTGTTGTTTTAATTTCTCTCATTATTATTGTAGTGAATTGTAACAATATCAATATAAATTCCTATCCCTAACCATTTATAAAGTACAATTTATTCTTTCCGTTTTTTTCGTTAGAGCTGTGGTAGTTTCTTGTCTGTTCCAAAACATGGGGGGGCTACCCGCAACCTTTTGGTAGCAGGGGAATGCACTTTTAACCAAACCAAGGCTCCTCTGTATTTACCAATCTGTGTGTGCCCCCAATATCCTTTCCAAAAGTATAAGCTTTGGGCAAATTGGCATTATATAGTACAATGCGATTAGTACTTTAAAAACAAGTAAAGTAAATACAGATGTTGCATTGTACTGTACATGTTATTAATAGGTCTTTATGGATATTGTTAAACTTGATAGCATATAAAGAAATAACAACAAAACATTACAATAATTGAAAATATAAAATTCACTTACCGCTATTAAATTCATTCTTGACATATCATTTTCAGGAAGAGGAGCATCGAGCGCCAATATAATGCAGTTGAAGAAAATTGTCAACAAGATGAAATAATCAAATACTGTAAGCATATGTTAAGGAAGATTGTCTCATATATCTTTAAGCAATATATTCAGCATATACAATATAACGTACAAATAACAAAAGTACTTCATTAATGAAAATGATATAAACCTTTGTATGATTAGAAGTTAACTACTATCATTTTTTCATATTTCTACTTTTTTCCTTTATCTGTGGCTCCTTTTCCTGCTTTTTTATATTTGTTTATTATTTTGTATTCTCTTTCATCGGTGGTCACTTGGGGTCACTCGTTTGGATAGGATTGAAATTGAATACATCAGAGGTACAGCCTATGTCAGGAGACTGGGAGACAATCCAAGGAAAGTAAGGCTCAGGTGCTACAGGCTTGTTATCAAGAGGGAGGAGGATTACATTGGAAGCAGAATGCTGGATTTGAATGTACCAGGACGAAGAAAACATGGAAGACCTGAGAGAAGATACAACGATTTGATAGCAGAGGATATGATAGCAGCAGGAGTACGGAAAGAGGATGAAGCAGACCGTGGAAAATGGAGGAGACTGATCAGCTGTGACAACCCTAAACGGGATAAGCTGAAAGTTAAAGAAGAAGAAGTATTTTCGTTTATCCAGGTCCTTTTGTATCGAATACGTCTTCTCAGAATATCTATCTTCACTTTCTATTGCTCATTTCTACCATCTATCTTCTTTACATTGACATTAAATACCAACCCTTCCCCATAGAACAAAGTCAAATCAAAGTACACAATAGTCAATACCTTCACATTTATTGAGGTCGGTCATGGATATAAATGGAAAGAGATTTTCGGGACGGAGGGTGTTCAACATTATCTCTAAATCATGAAACCGCGAACTAAGGAATAGTCGTTCTTTGCTTTGTCATGTGGAGCAAAGATAAAACAAAATAAAATGCCCAAGAAGACACAGAGAGAGAGAGAGATGCACACAGACAGTATACACATACATAGTATACACATACATTGGTAAAGAGTGATCTAGCAAATGGACAGTACCGGTTACTGCTTTACAGTTTTATATCTATCAAAAATAAAGCATATTATTAACATACTATAAAGTAACTAAAATACTTTACCCTGAAAGGTAAGTTAAAGGAGCTGAATATTTTATAACAATAAAAATTCAAGAAGCAATGATGCTCCTGTAATTTCAATTAAGCACGCACTTCGTAAGCTGGAGAATGGCATGGTCATTGAAAGCACAGTACGAATTAAATACAGTCTTACTGCAGACATTTTACAATACTAATCAACTTAATCCACACCAAAATGTGTTGTGATCTTCAACAAATTACAACAGAAAATATAGTGCAACATAAGGATGGGAAAAAATCCAAATGGGCAGGAAAAAATACCCCAAAAATCTAAGTGTTGAAAGGACATGGAAATGAAGGCTAAAATGTGGCAGAGTTCGTGACCACATTAACAACATTACTGAGAATTGATAATGTTGATTAAAGAAAGAATAAATTAATGTTTTTCCTTTACCAATGAAAAACAACAACAACTCATTTATATCAAAGTGTGCAATAACAACTGACAGTGAACAGGCAAAAGCGTCTGGTTTTCTACCTCAGCCTCATCTGTTTCTTTGCCTTCAAAACATCTCCCATTTAAAAAAAGAAAACAGCTGGTTTTCTCTCAGTTGCTCTCCCTCAGCGCAAATACAACTGTCCATCACTTGCTGTGAAGTATCCTGCAAAAAGCCAGCTTGGCTTTGGGGTTTCAAGTTTTTCTATTGTTTATTGGCACCTTTTTTCTGATTCATATCAAGACGTGCTCGTACATACGTTGCTCACACGCCATATCAACATGAATTGCATCATGTTTTTTTGCTCTCACCTCCTGGGGATGAAAAAATAAAAATAACCTGTCGGGTTTGGTAAATAGATAGTTTCTGTCTAAGAAGCCTTTATGAAGAAACCAACCCGTTTTGGAAATAATCTTTTTAAAGTATATGAATTACTAATTAACTGTTCTGACATAAAATCAACCCTTTACATTTGAATCTGTGCAATTGCAAAGTTGGACCCCACAAATGACCACTTACAGTTTACAATATCTTCCACATTGAGCAATCGTATTTCACATTCTTTCCTTGCAATATGTAGTGTGATCATTTTACTTTTTGGGTGTAGCCCCCCATGCATTGTCAAAAGCTTTCTTGTTTTCTTATCTAACTTATGTATTCTTCTTTTGCTCAACTAAACGTGCTGCAAATCTCTCAGCAAAGATAATGCCAAGGTGTGAAGCACATTAATAACATTTTGAAGGTTTAGTTTCGTTTCCAGAAGTTTCCTGACTCTTCAATTATACTCATTCCCTACCTTCTTTTTCATTTCCTTTTGTTTAATCTGATCTGCCAGCAATATGCCGAGGTGTTTATTCCGGGGTGGATCTGGGAGTTTGAGGGCGTACAAAACCCACTGGTCCCAAAAAAAAGAGAGATTATTTTTCGTAGGAAACCCTGTTTATTCTCTCTGGAAACCCCGTCCTCCACTGTCCGGGTATTACTTTGAAAAAAGGTAACCCCCTACACTAATCCTGCCCTGTTATACTCTTCATCCTCTAAACTTTCTGCTATCTGGTAACTTTATTCCTTCTGATTTTACAACCTTTCCCCTTTTCAATACTAACATGGCTCTCTTTTCAATACCAAATTCTATTTTGATATCGTTGCTGAAGATACGCATTGTCTGGATCAAAGAATCAAATATTTTCTCTGTTTTCCTATTCAGTTTCATGTCATCCATAACTAACAAATGGTTGATTTTTTTTTCTTTAGAATCAGAAAATTCGCATCCTGGACTTGCATTACTTAATATGTGACTTATTACCATGATGATGATAATGATGATGATGATAAGGATGATATGATGATGATGATGATGATGATGATAATGATGATATGATGATGATGATGATAATGATGATCATGATGATAATGATGATCATGATGATCATGATGATCATGATGATCAGATGATGATGATAAGGATGATCATGATGATGATGATAAGGATGATCATGATGATGATGATAAGGATGATGATGGTGATGATGATGGTGATGATGATGATGATGATGATGATGCAATGTTTATGTCATAGCTTAAGATGTATTTTTGCTGTTTGTTTACGCCAAATATCAAGCCATGACCTGAAACCTCAGATATTCAACACAAAGCGAAGATAATTTGTCGGTTCTAGTAAGGACGCTCTCTGCAGTGTCCCCAAAATAATGTTTCGGTTGATGTTCTTCAGCCAGTTCTTGAAACTCCTTGTTATGTTGCAACACGTTCCAATGATGATTGGCATGACTTTGGTATTATTATATTAATATTATTGCTATTAGTATTATTGCTGTTTTTATTACCATCGAATGGTTGCACAATATCCAGTGATGGATGGTTGAAAAACCCACATTCAGCGCAACGCAACAAGCCAGGTAAGTTGAATCCTGGCACATGTACTGCAGCCATAAGAGTGAGATAAAACAGAAAACCAAATAAAAAGGATAACATCACTTTAACCTTGCAAGTGCTGCCCCACAACCAGTGAAGAAAGGTGCAATGCTCTAGCAGTTGCTGTTGTATGACAACAACTCATGGTGATAGCACTCCCCACTCCGAGCCTGATAGCTGACAAGACATAGAAAGATATCCTAGTACCAGTACTAAGTCTGTGATATTACATCATAGAATTCAGAATGGATATGTTATTGCCCTGTTTGGTGAAAAAAACCCAAACAATAAATAGGCACAAAGGCCATGTTGTAATGTATGCCAAAGAGCAAACATTATTATTATTATTATTATTATTATTGTACAGTTTTCTTTGGATTTGCTAATTAAAATCAAGCACCGAGTCGCTACCAGCGACCTTGGGTGATTGAAGTTTGAGGTAATACATTTCAACAAAAATATCTACATTGAACAAAAGGCAATTGACAAACAGTATATGAGACAGCTACAACTTATACAAACCCTAAGACTAACAATAACAAAACAAATGTATATAAACGTTTGGACTATATAAAAACGTTTTATTTTACATTCATTGGAATACTACGAACATCAAGGAGACGAGAATATAGATGGAATATTACTAACAGTAAGAGGACAGAATTACAATTTTACAT
>RDPX01000517.1:101955-115603 GCA_003991215.1 Morbakka virulenta | reverse complement strand
ATTATTATTATTATTATTATTATTATTGTACAGTTTTCTTTGGATTTGCTAATTAAAATCAAGCACCGAGTCGCTACCAGCGACCTTGGGTGATTGAAGTTTGAGGTAATACATTTCAACAAAAATATCTACATTGAACAAAAGGCAATTGACAAACAGTATATGAGACAGTTACAAATTATACAAACCCTAAGACTAACAATAACAAAACAAATGTATATAAAAGTTTGGACTATATAAAAACGTTTTATTTTACATTCATTGGAATATTACGAACATCAAGGAGACGAGAATATAGATGGAATATTACTAACAGTAAGAGGACAGAATTACAATTTTACATGACATAAAACGACTAAAGTGTTAAAAGGGAAATGATTTAGATCGACGGGGCTCTTCTAAGAACATGCGCTGTGCTGTTCAATACAATTTTTTGGACTTTTATTATTATTATTATTATTATTATTATTATTATTATTATTATTATTACACTAGTAGCTAAAAGCACAGGCAGATGTTATACCGCATCTAATAAGAAAGCTGGTTATTACCAATAACCAAAAGTTCCTCATAATTTCCCTCACATTTTAGCATTCTAATACTTTTCTTATTATTCTACCTGTTCCTAGTATAGCAGTTTTTTGACCAGGATATGCCTGTAGCTTGATTCCAATATTCTTTATAAAGCTTTGAAATATCTTTGAAACACTACTTAGTACTCCAACAACAATTGGTACAGTCATAACTTTGCTTAGATTCCAGAGTCGCTTAATTTCCAGTTTGAGGTCCTGATATTTTTCAACCTTAAATTTTTCTGTATCAGATGTCCTTTTAGGCCCTGGTATCGCTATGTCAATAATTATTGCAGACCTTTCTCTATTATCTATGATGACTGTGTCCGATTTCCTTTCTTTAATCTTATTATCGCACTGAATCATCATATCCCATAGGATCTTATGATCAGCATTTTCAACTACAACCTCAGGCAATCAAGGTTTTGATATTTGAAATAAACCAATCAATGCACCAACAAACTTTGCGTTTCTCGATCTAAGTGAATATCTGAATTATTCTTCTTTATTATGCTAAAGAAGACCGGAAATCTATCTTTCTTTTTTCTTCTTTTTTTTGTGATTGAAGCAGAATGCACAAAAAAAGCCCATATTTGAGATATCAAATATCATCAAGGGATCCTCAGGTCGAAGATTTATCTGTCTATTTGATTTTTTTGAGGAGTTGTTGGATTTTGATACGACATCAATTTTTATCTGTATAGACAAAGGCCTGTTGCTGAAATATTTGATAAAGAATGCGATGTTTCGAGAAGGTGAAAAAGCATCTTCTACCAGAGATCACGGTGCTGTTGCTGAAGGAAAACCAATAATTGCTGTATATAATGGGAGAGAATGTTGCATTAGACAAACTATGGTGTACGTTTTAACAAGAAGCTTGTTTCTGCCAAGTTCCAGCTCAAACCTGAAATCGCCTGCAGAAACACCATGCGAGTATACTGGTAGATAATGAAATGGAAAGCCTAATAGAAAGATCCAAATCGATGGAAATGGAAAGTCAATGATGACACCAGGTGTCAAGGATATATTGCCTATGTGNGAAGATTTATCTGTCCATTTGATTTTTTTGAGGAGTTGTTGGATTTTGATACGACATCAATTTTTATCTGTATAGACAAAGGCCTGTTGCTGAAATATTTGATAAAGAATGCGATGTTTCGAGAAGGTGAAAAAGCATCTTCTACCAGAGATCACGGTGCTGTTGCTGAAGGAAAACCAATAATTGCTGTATATAATGGGAGAGAATGTTGCATTAGACAAACTATGGTGTACGTTTTAACAAGAAGCTTGTTTCTGCCAAGTTCCAGCTCAAACCTGAAATCGCCTGCAGAAACACCATGCGAGTATACTGGTAGATAATGAAATGAAAAGCCTAATAGAAAGAGCCTAATAGAAAGATCCAAATCGATGGAAATGGAAAGTCAATGATGACACCAGGTGTCAAGGATATATTGCCTATGTGTACTTAAAGAGATGTGAAAGCTCGTTTGCAGTACATGCAAAAAGATGTAAACAAAAAGAAAAGGGGATTTGTCTGTTTAAATCTTTGGATTTTCATTAATGTTGATCTTCTCTCATTACCAATCGGTACCATTACAGTTCTTAGTTTTCAAATATTTCATTCTTTGGTTTTAATCTTTGTTAACTATTTTAATTATGTAAATATTTAATTAAATAAATGTTAAATTTGTATTAATTATAATTATATAAATGTATAACTATGTGAACGTTTAATTTTATGATTTTAATCGTATATATGTTTTTTATATACTTTTTTTTTCAACATATCTTTTATGCTTGCTTCATTTGCCTACTTTTATGCTTCTATCTTTTATTTTTATACCCCTGACATGGATACAGTTTGACTTTGAAATCTGTTTCTCTCTTCTTAATCAATGAATGAACACTGTACATTCTGGTTTAGCTGAATACCTAATCAAGTAACGATTTGCTTCAAAATGATGCTGATGTTGATTCTGAACCAAGGAATACTCACTATGATTGATTTTTGTCAGGTTTATCTACCGAACCTTCTTACTGTGCCAAACCGGAAGATTTGCTTTATTCAAAAATTGCTCTTTGCCTTGATCTTAATTTAAACCCCAGTATTTATGAACCGGTCATACTTTCAAAAAAGATGTGTTTTATAAAAATCACCTACAAGAAAATTAGAATAAACTGTTGATACGCTGTTTAAGTCCAAAACGAGGCAGTCTCCCATGTACAACAACAACATCAAAGGCACTTTTCAAGAGGACTTGTTACTGGCTGTAGGGACTCACATCTCCACTATTACACCAAATAATTATCAGTCGTTGTAATAAATCTTTGTATGGATCTACTTCTTTTTCCTCGACGCCTACCTTAATGGTATTAATTATCACAGTTTTACTGGATTTGGACCGAATTGTCTAAATTAATGCATGGGATAACAAGCACCATTAAGGTGAAACTTTTTTGCTTCTGATTGTTTTCCTTCATCATAGAATTTAATTTTCTGTTTGTCTACGATCAACACTTATCTTTAAATTTAATTCCCAACCAACCCTTCAATTTTTTTTTCGCCTTACCTTCACAATTTCATGCACTAAGTGGTGTTATGCCTGTAATAATTTTAGAAAACAAAACAAAAAACAAAAAACAAAAATAAACAAAACAAAAATAAACAAAAGAAGAAAAAAACAAATTCAAAAAATAAAAACGAAACCAAGATACCTTGTAGATGCAAAATTACCTCCGTTTATATAGGCCTCGTACTATAATCATGATCATGGAACTATAGATAATAAATAGCTAGAAAGAGCAGTGTCTGGAAAATATAATCTTTTTAATGTACCAGATTCTTATTTATTAGTTATTCCGTTGTATCGTTTAATGTACAACATTTAAAAACAGTTAAAAGGACATCCGTATTAAGTAGAAAGAGTCACCTGTTCAAGGTTTATTAGATGTGTGTCTTCTATTCACATTCTCTATCAGAACTACAGACTGTAAAGTGCTGATTTAGGACTTGTGTAAGAGGAAAAAAACGAACGATTACACAGATGAGATCGATTGATCATGTAATGGACGGGGGAAAGGGGTTGAAAAATCTAGTACCAATTGGAAAGAGAAGGAGCAAGAGAGAAATACGCAATCTTTATATGTACACCCTAGTAAAATGATTTGATGAAAGGGCTATTAAGATCTTACAATGTTCATACAATCTTCAGCTTTCTATTTCTTGATGTTTACTTTGAATACGACCAATGGAAGTGTCATCATATGAGCTATAGGATACCACTGTGCCTTACCATTATTTGTTTTTTACTGTCTTAAATAGCTCAAATTTTAAGATCTTTATAGCCCTTTCATCAAATTATTTTACTAGGGTGTACATATGAAGATTGCGTATTTCTCTCCTACTCCTTTTCTCTCCAATTGGTACTAGATTTTTCCACCCCTTTTCCCCGGCCCATTACATGATCAATCGATCTCATCTGTGTAATCGTTCTTGTTTTTCCCCCTTATGGAAGTCTTACCAGGTGATATTGTATTTGAAATAATATTCTATAACCTACATACCAACATACAACTAGAATCATTTTGTCAATCAGCAAGCCGATGCATTACACGATAAAGGAAGTTTGCATTAAGTATTTTTTTCAAATTGAAAGACAAAGAACAAAGTGACATTATTTATTCATCAATGGAAAATGTTGAAGGAATCACGTTAATATCATGTCCTTGTGCATGAAATTTCCTCAGGCATTACAATTAGCGACAAGGTAGACTTGAAGCGTAAGGTCATGGATTGTAATTAACTTCTTTAACATCTGCTTCGGTAAGAAGTAAGGCACGGAAACAGATGTTTCTTTACACAAATATAAACAATGTCTTTTGATAGGAAACAGGTTAACACGAAATTTGAAGATTATTTTTATCAAAATGCTGTTTGGCGTTACATTCATAGTGATGACATTAAAAAAGAACAGCGCTAATCTAAATTCACTTCGAAATAGTCAAACATTGTCATAGCAACGAGATAAAGGAGCTCATATCTAAAGAAACAATCGTTGCTAGAACTTTATTGTCTAGCGGTTGCCCTGTTTTGACCAATAATATAATATATCTTGTCGTTTTTCAGAGGTGAAAGAATGGAATGCTTTACAGAGATAATTCTGACATTGCACATACAGGGTACCTACTGTTGAACAGATTCCGGGATAGAAACGAGCAGCATAGGGTAGGAGAGGGTAGGAGAGGGTAGGAGAGGGTAGGAGAGGGTAGGAGAGAGTAGGAGAGGGTGAAATAGGGTAGGAGGGGTAGCAAAGGCTAGCAAAGGCTAGCAAAGGGTAGAACAGGGTAGAACAGGGTAGGAGAGGGTAGGAGAGAGTAGAATAGTGTAGGAAGGGCAACAAATCGTAGCAAAGGTAGGAGAGGGTACCAAAGGATAGTGAAGTGTAGGAGATAGTAGCAAAGGCTAGGAAGGGCAGCCAATCGTAGCAAACGGTAGGAGAGGGTAGGATAGGGTAGGATAGGGTAGAAGAAAGTAGGAGAGGTTTAGGAGAGCATAGGAAAGGGTAGGAGAGGATAAGAGAAGGTAGGAGAGAGTAAGAGAAAGTAGGATAGGGTAGGAGAGAATAGGAGAGGGTAGGAGAGATTACATACTACACTGCCTTGCCTTCTGTATTCGTGAATAAAAGTGTTTCTTGGGTCAAAGGGAAAAGGTGCACAAAAGAGCTGTTCAAAAGGAAGACAGTGTGTGTCAAGAAGTAGCTGAACACTGTTAGACACAAAATCTCACTTTTGACAGGAAAAATAAGGAGAATATAGACAAGCAAACCAAGAATACAACAACAAACAATAGATTAAGCGATCTATTCCCTTCAACACATCAATCACACCAACAGTAAAACCTACACTTGAGATGCCAAACTTAATTCAAACCACGGGCCATATGTTTAAAAATAAGGCATTTGGCGGACCTTACCTATCTCCTACCTTATCTTTTGCAATGAATAAATACATTTACACCCTTTATCGTTAGAATTTTGTCACTTCTGCAGGCTATTATAGTAGAATTTCTAACTTATGGCCTCTGCACTTCAGAGCTTGCTGGTAGATAACTTACTGGAAAATGTCTTTCATCATCATTATCATCATTATTACACTGACTTAAACTGTACAGCTCCAAGGCAAAAAGGAAACGTCTCCCATACTTCAACTTCCTCGGTAGTTACCGAAGTCAATGAGATATATGTGGTCAAGCAAAGTTGTTAACAAGTTTATTGAAGTTTGGCTGCATAGCTTGTGTCAACATTCTCAGCAGAGACTGTATGTAGACACCGGTCAGAATCAAAAGTGGTTTTGACTTGTTAATGTTCATAGTTGAAGATTTTGGCTCAAAAATGTATGTAAAACCAAACAGAACAAAATGCTATCCTTGAAGCTTGGCGTTTAGTTCATTCATGCCCTCAAGTAGACGAACTACAATGCAGTGTCAAGCGCTCAAGTCACAAAAGTGAACACAAAAACCTCGGATTGTACCTTGTCCCCTGCCTTACATTCTTCCACTAATTCGCCTTCTAGCAGTAGAGTTCAACAAACACCAGAAAGATTTACATAGGTCACTCTTTAAATACACTTCAATTCCTATCACCAAGGAGGTTTGCACTACGAAAACATTAAACAGCTCTACCAAATTACCTCCAGTAATATGATCATGTGGAAATTATCTAGCGAAACTAAATCTAAAAATATCCTACGAGTCACTACAAGAAAAAACTTTTATATTTATGGTTTTCGGTGAATCCAAAAATAGAGAATTTCAAGAATAGAAACTAAATATGAAAGAGAATTACAACAAGATTTATTGGGAATACTTTGCCCAAGGTTGTTGAAAAGATTGCCATTAGGTTGTATATGTGGCATTAATATCTGGCAGATGTATACTTTTTCAAAGCATATGTGGACGTTTATGTTGTACCCATATCAACGTTTGCCAAAGCAAAGCATTCTAAGCAACATTCTGTCAATTTGTATAACCTTCGCTCAGATATTTAATAGTAGCTTAGATAGCAGATCTAAATAAATAGAAGAGAAACATTCTGACACTGAGTTGTTCTGTTTATATCAACAAAGTACCGATTCTTTTTTATATCTTTACATTTATAGAAATGGCTTACACTGTTATGAGTGGAGGCAAAATTCACTTCTTAACTTTTTGTATAACTGCCTGAGAAAACAAGGTCAGCTCGCAAACTCAAAGCCTTTTTGTAATTATGCCAATCCAATACTTATCCAACCTGAAAAGATTCCGTGCATGTCCTGCTAAATTAATGAAACACCAAGAAGGGTAGCCATTATCAAACTAGCAATCAAACAAAAGCTGTAAGATATTAAGAGATAAAAAAATCAGACAGAACGTAAAATGCGAGTTGCTTTTTCCACCTTTGATATAGGAGACCATACATCTTACAAAGAGAGCTAGATTCTGTGCTAATTTGTGCCTCTCAAACAATTTATATCCTTTCAACATGCTCAAAACAAGTCAGAACTTGTTCTTTGTTCCAAGTTCCTTTCCAAGTTGCCACAGATGTCAGATCGCTGTCTCTACTTATGAATTTTCCGGGCTGATTACAAAATAAAGCTAGTCTAAATATTCTTGTTCACTTCGAGCTACGTCGCATAGAACTACTTGCCTTGGACCATCAGGACTTTAAAGAGGGAAAGGAAAGCTTAATTAGAGAAGCGAAAGAAGATGATATGTAACAAAAAATTTAAAAGGAAAAAGGTCAAATTTACTCTGCGAACAAGTGAATGGAAGAGAGTTCAAAAATTTCGTTTTATGCGAAAAGAAGCTGGTCAAATAGAAACAAATTTTGCAGATTGACCCAGAAACGCTTTAGAGCCAAGCTTTTGGGTGGAATAACTAACTTTTGCAGAGCTAATGTTAGCTTATACAAGCTTTATGATCATATAAATCTTTTGTGTTTTGGGTGAAAAAAGCGGAATTATAGTTTGGAGCTAAAAGCTTTTTTTATAAAAGTCACCCCAAACTGACAATTTTTATTTGTACTTATTATTATACATTTAGTTATGGATATATATAACATCAAATGATTAAAAAATATATTAAAATTAGCCGACATGATCGTTAAAATGGTGGATAGGTGCTGGAAAACCAATCAGAAATCAAACGGAATCAAGACTAATCAATACACTGATACCGCAAGTCTTTGTTGAGAAGACATTAATTTTAAAATCCTTTGAAAGTGATCAAATTCACATTTTGCAAAAATCTTTGAATGAACTTCCTTGAATTGTCTATAGCTTTATCTGGTGTTATCTAAATAACACTTTGCCGACTTACAAAAACCTTCAAGTCTTGAAAAACATAGACAATTGTGCACGTTTTTACTGGTTAAACCCACAAACATTAAATGTCGTTTCCAGCTGTCTCAGTTGGCTGAATTCATGAACAAATAACCAACGTCATGATTCAATTGCGAATATATCTCATCAATCCCCCGTCATTCCGAAATCCAAATTTCACCGCACTGCCTTGTTATCCAGTAAGATTTCAATCTTCATGTCGTTAGTGGTAATGATTTATCCTCTGGTATTGTAATAAAACATAATAACACCCTCTATATTGCGCCACTCTTAGTTCGATTGGAGACGAACTTTGAATGGTGTGAACATAAATGAATGCACAGAATTTGCAATGATCCAAGTACAATTTTCTCAACAACATTTATTAATCTAGAAACGAGTGCAATATAGGGAATAGCCACTTGGACATTTAATATTTTTTACACCATAGAAAGACAAACAAACAAAAGTTACTTGATTTGAAGAATATGCTCTGATATTCGAATAATCTCATTGGTTTTCTAAGAAGGTCAAAGATCTTATCGAAGGTATGATATTGTGACAATCTTGGTAACACATAAAATATGCCTATTTTCAGTAAGTATTCAGCAGCAATCTCTTATGGCAATATTGAAACTAAGTCATTTGACCTTTGAAAATGTATTATTATTATTACCGAGTGGTTACACACCATCTACTGATGGATGGGGTGGAAACCCCACATTCAGCGCCCAGCAACAAGCCAGGTAAGTTGAATGCAGGTTCGTGTACTGTAGTCACTAGAGTGAGATAAATAGAAAACAAAATGAAATGACATCACTTCAACCTTGCAAGTGCCACCCTACAATCAGTCAAGAAAGGCACATTACTCAAGCGGTTGTTGTTTTATGACCACACATCACTCTACTACAGCAACGCACTCCTAGCCTAATAGCTGACTAAACATAGAAAGATATCTTAGCACCAGTACCAAGTCTGGTATCGCAGCATTGAATTCATATTTGTTATTGCCCTGTTTGGTGACAGAAACAACAATAAATAGGCACAATAAGCCATGTTGTAATGCATCCCAAAGGGCAATTTTTATTACTACTATTATCATCATTATTATTATTACTACTTTCATTATTATTATCAGTAGTAGTAGTATTACCTGTCATTGCTTTAGGCGTTGACTGATGGAATTGCTGTTATTTATAAAATTGATTGACAAGTCATACCAAATGACAAAAAGCAATGATGGCTTTTTTATGAAATTAAACTTCACATCTATTTTCAGATTTTCCACGTGAAACTGAAAGCCTTCGATATACTGCCCAATGCCCCAACCATTATTTCAAAAACTTTAAATATTTTTTAGTTTCCACATTCTCCCAATTTCCCTTTTCAAGTTGGGGTATTTTTTGTTCCTGTTCTTTATCATACACTCATAACACCCAGAATAACACACGTTTTATCTGTTTTGTTTACAACGATAGTGTCTGGTCTACGCTCATCAATAACATTATCATACTGTATGTATAAGCCCCAAAGAATCTTAAGAGATTCATTCTCAATTACTCCTTCTGGAATATGCAGGTGCCATTTTTGAGTTGTTTCAAAGCATATTATTCACAGAGTTTCCAGTGTATTATTCATGCAACATTATTATATCTCCTCTTATATTGGATAAGGCTTTTTACACTCGCAAAGGATGAGATAGATTGTCTTACCTCTTTCTCCATACATTCTACACAATGAGTTGTCTGAACTATTGTCAATCATATGCTTTATCTAATTTGTTCTTAATGCTTGTTCTTGTACAGCACACATTAATACTTCCTTCATAATTTCACCATTTAAGAGTTCTATACCATCATATTTCACCATTTTCCCCCTCTTCAATATAAGCACACTATACTTTCGAATTACAAATTCCATTCCAATATCTGTGCTGAATGCGTGGACAGTCTGCACAAGGGAACCAATCTGTTCTTCACTCTTACCGTACAATTTAAGGTCATCCATGAAGAGCAAGTGATTTATACTAAATTCTTTCTTTCGCCAGTCATAACCTGCCTTCACTTTCCTTAGAACCCACGACATTGGGATCATACTTAACACAAAGACTAATGGTGATAAGCTGTTCCCTTGAAATATACTTCAGTTGACTGGTACATACCTAAGATGTTCTGCATTCGACGTTAATGATAGTTTCCACTGGCTCATGCTTTTTCCTAAATACTTTCTTACATTCTCTGCAATACCAAATATTTTCATGCACTCGATAACTCAGCTATGGGGCAAAAAATCATAAGCTTTTTTATAATCCACCCATGCCGTAGCCAAATTTGTGTGTCTTTTCATGCAATCTTTGAAGACCGTTTTGTCTATCAACAATGGGTCTCTCGTCCCTCTACTCCTACGTCTCCAATCTTTTTGTTCTTTCGGCAACAGATCTTCCTCCTCAAGGTACTTTTCTTCAGTTATCACGCCAGTCAATAATTTCCACATTAGCGGTAGGCAAGTAATTGGGCGATAATTGTCCACTGCATTACCTTTTGCTGGATCTTAGGGATATAAAACTGTACGACCATAAGCCATCCATTCAGGCAAATTACAAACTCCCATAACAATCTAATTCAATTGCTCAGCTATTCTTTCATAAGGGTTGGTAATACTTTTAATCCAGAATCCCTGGACATTATCTGTCCCTGGAGCTTTCCAATTTGGTATTTTTCTGCTTTTTGACTTTGTTTACAGTTATAGTCAATTCGTCTTGCAGTTGTTGATCTTCATTCATATCTTCCTTTAAATCATTTAGCCAATGGGCTTCCTTGTTGTGTTGTTTTTTAACACTCCAAATATCACCCCAAAACTTTCTGCTTTTCTCAGAATCTGGTAAATCTTTTGACCTGGAACCCCCTTTATTCAACTCTGTGTATATCTTTTCCTGATCAACATTATAGNTCTAATTCAATTGCTCAGCTATTCTTTCATAAGGGTTGGTAAGAGTTTTAATCCAGAATCCCTGGACATTATCTGTCCCTGGAGCTTTCCAATTTGGTATTTTTCTGCTTTTTGACTTTGTTTACAGTTATAGTCAATTCGTCTTGCAGTTGTTGATCTTCATTCATATCTTCCTTTAAATCATTTAGCCAATGGGCTTCCTTGTTGTGTTGTTTTTTAACACTCCAAATATCACCCCAAAACTTTCTGCTTTTCTCAGAATCTGGTAAATCTTTTGACCTGGAACCCCCTTTATTCAACTCTGTGTATATCTTTTCCTGATCAACATTATAGATGCTATTTTGTCTGAATTGTGTTATTCTTTGTTCGTATCTTTTGATCTTGGCACTTTTGCAACAAGCCTCAGCTTGAGTTCTTCAATTACGGTCTTTGTTCCTTTCCTGCTCACTCTATACTTTTCTTTCAGATCCTTAAGTTTTCATTTCTTCTTTAGTCCCAGCTCCTCTTTCGATTGTTTATCAAGCATGTTAATATCATACTTTAGCCTTTTAATGTCTCCTTTGTTTCTACTCTTCCACTTTGATCCCTTGTTTTGCCAAGGTTGAAATTTCTTCAATCTCATCTGCTCAACAACCCACACACTTGCAGCGTTAATCAGATTATTCGTTTCCGTGATGTTTTTAGTTCATATAAACCTGATTGCTGAATTCACGCTCTCAGTGTGAAGTCTTGTAGTTTCCCTATCAGCTTTTTAAAAATAGAATGTCATCGCGTGTTTACTTTTCCACAATGATTTTCTTCAATTTATCAATAATTTCCTTTAGCTCTTCATTAATATTACTATCAGTCATTGCTATATCATATGCATCTTCTATGTCCACTGTCATACTCCCTTGTTCATAGCTATTCTCCTCAACTTCATTACTAGCCCTTCCATTTATATTAGCTTCCTCCATTACAAAAACCCCCACTTGGGATTATTTTTCTACTTTTCTCCTTATCATTTTTAGTTTTAATTCAGACAACCACCGATTCGTCCTAATTGCCCTTGCTTGATCACATAGATGTTGCTCCGTTAGCTTGACCAAACGCCTATCTCTCCATTCTCTAAACATTCTTTGCCTATAACCTCTAATAGGTTTCCCATTTTCATCAAACTGTTTACTTCTATAATAGCATTCAATGACTACCTTGTTGATCTCTTTACTCCAATTCATTCTAGCAGTCGCAGGACAACGACCTGGTCCCCGGTGCTGTGCTGGGAAACACCTGCCGGGCAAGGAGCTTTCCCTTTCAGTTCTTGTCACCTTTATTTTCTTCAATACGATTTTGCATTTTAACACTGATTTGAGGATTAGTGGATTTTAGGTTGCAAAACCACCAGTGTTTTCATTGAGACACCATCTCTAGGATTGCTACCGACCAAAGCTTAAGATCCAATCCTAGACAAGAAACACAGCTTCATTCCGCCAGACGTCAACCTGGAAATTTACAACTGCGGTTGGTATATTCTTCTGAGTTTTCCTTCTCATAGGACGATCGCCGACCAATGCTAATGACTCAGTCCTAGCCAAATTTATTGCTCAGAGTTTTCCTTCCCATATGAGACAGACTAAACGCCGCCTGATATCAACCCGGTACTTTAAAGTCTCGGCGAACACAATTAACTACAATTGATACTAGTAAATTACTTGTAATTTTTTCCTACAGTTTTAGCTTTTTCTTCTTCTTAAGAGAAAATATTATTTTCTATATTTCACCAAATCTCACAAATTTTCACAAATATTAGAAACATCAAAGAACGTTAAAATTGATATATTTTTACACAGCTACAAGAGTAAATAAATTGGAAACGTTTTATAAAAATAAGGAAATTAAAATGGTAAGTGGCATGTAGGGGTGTTTTACAAAAACAACAATTAATAATTCTAATGACGATGCCAAAAAAGTATCAACCACAAGATAGAATTGTGAAAGAGCGGGATTGGGTAATCATTTTGAGGAGGTTACTTTTGCGGAATTTAAATACTTTTAAAATTTTTTTAAAGGTAACTAAGGAATTTGCCTGCTTTTTTTCTTCGTCGTTTGAATAAATCGACATCTGATTTTGGGTGGTGCATGATGTGACATACAAGTAGATGACATCCACTTGTCTCGATTCTTTTTAAATCAGATAAGCTCCAGTTAATTATATTGAAGCTGGATGTCATTAGTAGTTATTAATTCAATTCACGTTTGAATGCAGCACGCACTCTTCGATGGCATACTGTCAACGATCACATTTTTGCTGGCGTGTTTTATGTCATTACTTCGTTGATAATTGTTTTTAAAGTTTAGATTTCTATCGCGTTTTCTTTTAGTTTGGTATTTGGCTATTGAACTCCATTTGTTTTATAAAAAAAGTAATAAGGCTTAACTGATATTTATTTAAAATTTGCCAATTTCCAAGTACTTAGTCAATGGCTACAGATTTGTCCTCAGTGGAGCTTTTTACTATTTGCAGTAGTCCTCGCAGTAGTTCTCTTTTAGACAATAGTTAGGATTTGCATGAGCACTTAACATAAGATCATTCATAAAAATTTATTCTCTATACTGGACCTTATACATCCACATCCAGTACTAATTCATGCAAAAAAAGAGCGACATATATATATATATATATATATATATATATATATATATATATATATATATATATATATATATATATATATATATATATATATATATATATATATATATATATATATATATATATAATAAATTATATA
>RDPX01000517.1:51199-83692 GCA_003991215.1 Morbakka virulenta | reverse complement strand
AGGCATCGGAGTAGGCTAACAGGTGCTACACATTGCCCAAGAGTGACCTGGAAGTAGTTGTGGCAAAGGGCAACTTTATTAGCCAACGTCGAAACTCCACAACCGGACGCAGTTTATAGTCATACCCAGGACGTTTATTATTATTATTATTATTATTATTATTATTGTTATTATTAGATAATGATGATTAGGTTCTATTGATGGTAACTACGTGCGCTGGGGCCGATTATATGATGATGATGATGATGATGATGATGATGATGATGATTAGGAGTAGTAGTAGTAGTAACAGTAGTTGTAGTAGTAGTAGTAGTAGTAACAGTAGTAGTAGTAGTAGTAGTAGTGGTAGTAGTAGTGGTAGTAGTAGTGGTAGTAGTGGTGGTGGTGGTAGTAGTGGTAGTATTAGTAGTGGTAGTTGTAGTAGTAGTGGTAGTGGTAGTACTACTACAAGTAGTACTACTATTAGTAATAGCAGAAGTAATAGTAACAGTAGTAGTGGTAGTAGTAGTGGTAGTAGTAGTGATAATAATGGTAGTAGTACAAGTGCAGTAGTAGTAGTACTACTAGTAGTAATAGCAGAAGTAGTTATAACAGTAGTAGTAGTAGTAGTAGTACTAGTAGTAATAGCAGAAGTAGTAGCAGTAGTAGTAATAGTAGTAGTAGTAAGATAAGTAGTAATTAAATTCATATTAGCAAAACGAAGCCTTGTTTGACCACAGTACTTACAGGAGAAGACTAAAGTCCGAGACTGAAGTTCCCTATGGTAAAAATCGACTCTTGTCATATCATGTAGCTTACATTAACAAAAACAAATAGATTATATAAAATGTTTCTCTTAGCAGAAATCTCTGTACAGAACCTTGAAGACTAAAATTTTGAGGCAATAATGGTGATGTTCACCCAATAGATTAAGTGCAAATCTACGGTCTGCTGTGTGAAACCTGAAAATCGCATCACATTTTAGAAATCATGGTCGTTCGTACTAAATCCTAGATACAGATTTAAGTCACTTCTTCCCATTATTACTTTTGGTAATCTGTTTCAATCTGAATGCAATTAGTTTTTATATTTTTGGAATGGATTTTTTTGCGTGATGTTAATTGTAGCTAAAATTGCTAAACTTTTGTGGTTTTTGCCTTTTATCTAACTTTTTACTGTCTTTTACTGTTTGGGTCCTATAGTAAGGAAAAAAGGAACCCATAACTACATTAACAGAAATGGTCACTTGAAATGGAACAAATATTGGGGCGACATGTTGTGAATGAAGATGTCAACGTTGAGTCAACATTTTACCTAATCACGAATATGTTGTCGAGCTTAAGCTCAGAAAGAACCTAGCTAGTTATTTATTGATGATAATCGGAATATAGGATACACAAAGGAAGCTTCAAGATATCTTTCGAAGTGCAGGTGTTTATCACATTCTTGATCATTGTTCTATACTGCAGGTGTTCATTGGAGAATTGTAAACATCTATCTATATAGAACACTGCTGCTTTCACAAATCATGTTTGTCCAGGGTATGCGATACTCTAAATTCTAGTTTTTATGCCATTCCTTACACTAAAACATAATCTCATATAAAAAAATCACAAAAGTAATATTTCTCTAAATCCTGAAGATTGTGGAATATATCATCTGAACGGTAACCATGCATCAAAACAGTTTTCCTTAAAAGTACTTACTTGTATGAAAAGAAGAATTGAAACTAATTATCCATCTAAATTATTGAGTTGGCAGCAGATGGTAATCAAAATTAACACCCGCTGTTGTTTTATCGTTTTGGGGTAGCATACATTGCAAAGAGAACGATACTTTATTACAGGTCAACTAATGAACTTGGAGAATTGATTGTTAGACAGTTGAGTCAAAATTAACTCCCTACCTTTTCCAAAAGCAGGACTATTAAAATGATTTAATTAAATCTTATACATCAATATCATGAAAACGTTTCATTTTAACTCAACACTTTTTTGAAGGTTTTAATCTCAAAAGTATGATTTTTCACAGGAAAGGAGGATTGGTTAATTACAGTGCCTTTTGTTTCAATGTTCCCAGAAAACTCTTTTTCTTTAAGAGTCAACAAATTTCTTCTGAAGGTCGTTCTAAATTTTTTTGACTTTCGTGGTCTACCTTCTATTATGATGATTTTGTCTTGTTCTCGTCATCCTGGGAAATCCCATAGGTTTCGATGAAAAAAAAGGAATGAGGATAATTATGTTCTTAATGCAATTAAGTAAACTTGAAGTTGAATTTATTACTGTTATCGTCATCATTAGTACTATTATNTTTTGGGGTAGCATACATTGCAAAGAGAACGATACTTTATTACAGGTCAACTAATGAACTTGGAGAATTGATTGTTAGACAGTTGAGTCAAAATTAACTCCCTACCTTTTCCAAAAGCAGGACTATTAAAATGATTTAATTAAATCTTATACATCAATATCATGAAAACGTTTCATTTTAACTCAACACTTTTTTGAAGGTTTTAATCTCAAAAGTATGATTTTTCACAGGAAAGGAGGATTGGTTAATTACAGTGCCTTTTGTTTCAATGTTCCCAGAAAACTCTTTTTCTTTAAGAGTCAACAAATTTCTTCTGAAGGTCGTTCTAAATTTTTTTGACTTTCGTGGTCTACCTTCTATTATGATGATTTTGTCTTGTTCTCGTCATCCTGGGAAATCCCATAGGTTTCGATGAAAAAAAAGGAATGAGGATAATTATGTTCTTAATGCAATTAAGTAAACTTGAAGTTGAATTTATTACTGTTATCGTCATCATTAGTACTATTATCATCATCATTATTACATATCATCATCACTATTATTATTATTATTATTATCATATATCTATAGAAACTCTCGTATTCAGCACGATCTTCTTAACAACTGCTGAGCTGCTGTCAAGTAAGGAAGATACACATGGCGACATAACTTGATGCTGAACTCAACTGTGTACTATATTTTATCACGTTTCTCTCCTTCCTTGATACGGTTGGTGGATATTAAGTGTTTTTATTACATCTATAATTGACGACTCGAGGATTGGACTACCCCGGAACTAGTTTGCTGTGTAAAAATGTATGGTCATTTAATCCCTTCGTCTTGCACTTAAAAGAATACGCTTCTTTATAGTGAAATGTATACTATTGAACGTTTTTTACATACACAGGGAGTACAGTAATAAGCAAATATATCTGAAGCATATTGCAAGTCTTAAAACTGCACCACAATAGATAACAAACTAAATAAATCAATAAGTAAATAAATAAATAAATGACTAGTATTTATTCAAACAACAACTCAATGTTACATTATGCATGAATGTGCAAAATAAAATGAAGTTTTTCTCAAAACACTTAATCACTTAATTAAATTGAAGGCAAAGAATAACCACTAGAATTTAAGAAAACACCTTTATGAACAAGAACTCTGATCAATTTTAAGAAGAAAAAAATACTTCCAGCTGTGTTTTTAATTCTCATATCTTACATATATGTTAAAAGTAAGATTAAAGATTTTCAAGCACAACAGAGTCGAAACGAAATCACATGATTGTTTAAAATGTTGATTGCGTAAGAGGAGTTGTGGCTTGTGGATTGTGGGTTGAGCTAAAGGAGGATGAAATGACAGAAAATGAGAGACAGAAGTTATGGTTTCTGGATGTTTAACCTTACATACATTAATAGAATATATCATTTTAATAGCAATAGTTCCAATAACCATGGAAATAATGACAAAGTAGACTTAAGAGAGAGCAACAATTTGTGTTTCAAGGGTAAAGTCCTTTGTCGTTGAATTTTCAATGAAGAAAACAAAGTACAACCTTAATGTTCAACTATTCATGTACAATAAGACAATAGCAATGACATCAACAATTCTAACAATAATGCAACTGTATCATCAGTTTAAAAAAAGGGTTCAGTGAGAAAGAAAGAAACTTCGGTATATCAGTTTTAAGGTTCAAATTGTGAATAAATAATATTTCTTTTATGTATGTATTTTATTGTCTTCCGATCTATTGTTAAAAAGATGGTGATGGTCAATATTTTGATAAAACTAAAGAGAGAGCTTTAACTGTTGCCAGTGTAGGCTGAATCTTTTCTAACAACGACCAACTGTTTATCCAACATTCCTTGTTAACTATATCAAACCAAAAGGTTAATCAAATGAGATTGACTTTCTCAGAAGATCAATCTAAAAGCGTAACCCATTGTCACTTGTAATGTTTAATGAACACTCTCTTTTCTACAGCTAAATCTTTATAGCTTTGGTAGCATTATATCCTGGTGATTAAATATTCGTGCAGTTATTAGCTGCAATAATCAACACGCTTGATTTAAGTGTTTGATCTTCTGTTTAATGCTTTGGTACATGTATTGAGACCCTTCTTATTTAAATACAACTGATAATACCACACACATATATTTTTTGTTTCTTTCACGTAAAATGCTAAATTGTTTTTTCAGTGTATGTCTGTATGTCTGTGTCTTCAGGAGCAAGTCATACAGTAAAATCAGCTTTTAATACTGTCTTGCAAATGACTGGATGCTATAATTGTTTTTTAATATTAGAATTCAATTACTTTACTTTATCTATATGGTCGGTCAAAAGCTGTTGGTCAGAAATCAGCAGACGAAAATAAAGTATCAGATGGAGTGATGTGACCAGGGAAGACATGGAAAGCAAGGGTTTACGAGCGAAAGAGACTGCTGAGAGAAACGTGTAGAGGAGAAAGATTCGTGCGGCAGAAATCTGACTATTGGAACAACGCTAACAAAAATAAGAGATGGATAACGTAGTAAAATGTAAGCAGATAGCAACTGGAAGGGGTTTTTTAAATGCATGATGCGAATGCTTGCCATTCTGTGTCTCGTTGCCCTGCTCCAGCTTTGAAGGAAGTCAAACGTAGTTTCATTTCCAAATATACCACTAAATCCATTTACAACATAACACACACTTTGGCTAAGAAGACGTACTAGTTATAATGTGCCAAAAGAACAGATATGGATAGTATTCACTATCAAATTAAGCATACCAGTATTGCAATCAGCCTATTGGAATTAGTTTACAATAGAAACAAAACAGCCAAAAAGAAGAAGTCCTGTAGAAGAACAGATTGATTTCCCATGATACTTCCTTCATAATCGATTGTTCTTATAGAATTAACAAAATATTCTCTGTTTTAAATTTTATTCAAAAGCAATACAGTAATTCCATTTCCCTACAATTACAGTGTGTGCTGATATGTATTTCTATAAATTTTATAGCAAAAAATATAACTGAAACGGAAAACTTTGGGTAAAGGCTATTCTTAACTTTGATCAAGGTGTTGCTTGTGTCTTTCAAATATAATCATAACACCTCACTATATTCAGCTTAGGTCAAGATTTTTAACAAATATTGTTGAAATGTAACTGGTACTGGATATTCTTCGAATACTTAGTATAATGAGCTCAATATTCTAGATTTGCAAAACAATTTACATACAAACCTGTGCTACCCCCTTTTAAAGTCACATTCAAATGGTTTTGGAGTGAAGAGGAGCTCTGACTGGTTAGATGTTTGCTAGTTTTACCTTGATGCTATCGTCCTGTTTTAGCCAAGATTCATCGAATGCGTCTAGTCATCTTTTTGCCGTAGAAAAGTGCAAGATTTGTTTGCATTGATCTCGATTCAAACCAATGATTATGTCTATCATGGCCACATCTCTTACCATCTGAGCTATCAGTGCCTCTTCACCAGATCATAAGAAGTCCAAGAGCCAAAGAGAGCAAGATGAACGTAAACAGAAGGTGACACATGGATAAATTGTAAGGGAAAAACAAGGAGTGAATTTGGCTTAGCCATGCCAATGGATTTCAAATGGAGATAAGGAGAGATGTACAGAAGTACTTATATGCAGTGTTTAAGAACAAACAAATCTGATGTTTCCAAATTTTTAATGTGATGGTATTTTCTAATGTTTAAACTTTGATGGTGTTTTTAAAGCACTCTGTTGTCATCTAATTCTAACTAAGATGCTATAAAAGAGATATTAGGTTGCGGGGAGCAAGCTAGAAATCTGGGGGGAGGGAGACATTCCAAAAACCTACTTTTAGATGTAACAAAAACAAAAACAAAAACAAAATTTCATCCTCGAGCTACTATTCACTTAGGCATTATAGCTCAATTACACACTTTTTTGTTGTTTTAAAGAACTAACTTGACCAGAGGTCATCTCTTAAAGTGATTTACAATATCCGAGATTTTAAGTTGCTGATGAGTTGCTGAGTAGTTGCTGATGAGTTGCTTAACTTAGCACATGGAAAGGCAGGAATCATCACTGCGTAGGAAAAAAACTTTTAATTGATAACAAAACTGATAGGTTAACAAGTAAAATTTGAACAAATCTGTCCTCTTTCACACTTAACCTTTAAAGAATGTTTTCATAACTTCTAGGTAATGAAGTCAGTTATTTGAACCAAGACAAGGTTCAAATTTTCTTCGACGAGCCCACAAGCCTCATAAAACTTTCTGACTGCAACTCTGGTTCTTTAATGATCAGTTGTTTTTGAAAAGGAAAGGAAACGCTTCTTGATTTTGAAAAGTAACAATTCTGACTGACTTTAATTATTATGTACTCAGCCTTTTTCCATTGCTTTTTCCAAGCGCGTAATTGGTGTAACTGAGTGTTAACTGGTTCTGCCATCGTTAAAATAGGTAAATATAATCCAAACTCAAAAAGTGTAAAATATTTTTGCAAACGCTTTTCGCTTCAGTGTCATCAGTGCGTCAATAAATAAACTAAATGTTTTTAACGCAATAAATGGTGCCTTTCTAAAGGAAAGCTTTTTCAAAAACCTTTTCAATTTTTTGTGCTTTCATTATATTCATTGGCGTAACTAACCTTCACTCTTTGTACTTACAAAAGTTTATCTCTTAGTGGAGAAAACAGACGTTTTGTGAGGATGAACTGAGCTAATCATGCTGATATGACAAACCAAACCAAAACATTCAGGTGCTGTATTTGAGTAATTGAGCTGTTGCCTACGAAGAATGCAAAGTATCGCTCATAAGCGTATAAATCTTGAGCCGCACGAGGTAATATGATATTACTTTCACAAATATTCTTTAACTTCAGCGACAGTTCATTATTTGTCCTTCTTCAATCACGTGCTTTCCTAAGCCTGCTGGGAATAGAACATGTTTTTGTTCAACCATATTTTTGCCTTCTTGGTAAAATATTAGTAATCAATTGCAGGTGTTGAGTAGTACTTATCTAATTTAATCGCTTTATTTAACCTTATTAATTTATTTATTAATTTATTCATTTACATTATTATTAAATATTTACTTTATTTCATTTATTTCATAACTGCTTCTCTGCCTTATGTTTAAAACCAACTATAGGGTTCTTAACCCACCTTGCTCGGGTCTTGAGTTTTGAGCGCTTGTCTGCAAGATCTGTGGCTGTGTTGGGTTAGACTATGATTCTTGGGCGTACTCTCCAGTACTGAGGCTTCTGCAAACGATTTGTATATCTTGCTACCCACAGTATATTTCCTGATTTCTATCCATCATAACTTGTTTTCGTTTTTTTTATAAATGGACATTTGTGAAAAAGAAAAATGGCCCCACTATTTACCAGGGATGTTATCTATGACCCAGACCGAGTATTTATTTCATATTGGTAAAGGACGGACTATTTGCTAAGGTTCTATTGTTATTCAAGAAAGAGTGACGCATTCTTTAGATCGGTAGATCTAAACAATGCAGAAACTCATCTTTGAACTCTAGGACAGTCAGAGAAAATATTTATAAAATTATTGATACTATTTCAAAGCAAACGGTATCAAATGGAAATTGTTGTGTCTGTACATATGGTGCTCCAGTTCCAAATCCACGTTTAGAAAGTTTGCAAGTCCCGTTTGCACAATAGTCTGTTGCATGATGTACTTTGAGGCCCTGGCTTCGAGGACGTCATCATTCGAATTAATGAAAATGCTTAAGTAGTGATAAAAGTCGTAAACACTGTAAAATCAAGTGCATTCAGCATATGCTTGTTTCGATAGTTTTATAAACAAAGGATGTCGAACATCAATATCGCTTGTTTCACATTGAGGTGAGATAGCTATTGAAGATAAGATGCTTAAGCGGGTCTTTAAACTGTATGTCCAGGTGAGAGATTTGGTACACAAGAAAGAATGAAAAGCAAGAAAATGTTGGCAGGATGATGTGGTAATACTGGTTTAGCTTGTTGACATTTTGTGGAGATTGAATGAACGAGAACTCTGTATGGAAGGAAGAGACAAGACCGTCACATATTTCATTGATATACTGTCAGCATTTCAAGCAAAGCTAGGAAATATTGCACTCTCGCCCATTGCCATTTCTTTTTCCCAAAGGGAAAGGACAATAGCAATGGATAAGACTGCAATATTTCCTGCCTTTAATGAACACCCTGAAGATGTCTATCATGCATGGCTTGATGACAATGTCAAATCACAGTTCTGCAACTCCCTTCAGTCTCTGCGCAATGAATTTATGAAGTACTTACCTAACTTAACATGAGACAGTTTGGCATTTGTCAGAAATTGGCAGAGTGTCTCAGATAACGACATTATCCATATGTTCAGCAGCGCTGGCGACACCTAAGAAGAGTTGATTACCTTAAGAATGACTCATCAACGGAAGATGCCTTCAAAAAGAAGAAGTAGCCCAGATTTAATTTAGCAGTGACTTCGTCGTAACCCCTTAGGTGCTAGGAAACTCATCATCCGTTTAGTGTTCTTTCCATTTACGTATCTGTGCAACGCTAGCTTTTCGGTGTTGTTGGTAATAATGATCAATTTCAGGAAAAAGTTAGGAGTTGACCCAGGTGTGAAGGGTGCTTTGTCAACAGCGCCATGTTTAAAGAAAAGGTCACCGAGATGCAGTACCATCCATCTCACTGGCGTCCGTGCATTTATTTCAAATTTTGGTTGTCCTACGTTGTAATGAGTACCTTTTTTGTAATGAAATTATATGGAAAAAAGTTGTTGTATTGCTGTTCTGATCAGTGTTGTGCACAGTTGCACATTTTTATTGGTGTATAAACCTCCATTTAGATAAATATCAATGTACGTATGTGCGCCGTTGATATTACGGGTTCACGAGATATGCCTGAATGGACAATTTTGAAAGATGATTATTAAGTCATATTGGGTTGTTTAAAGGGGTGAAAGTAAGAGAAAGTTTGAAAACCATGTATTAGAAAGTACTCAGAGATTTAATTAGTAGACAGTTTATGCCATCCGTAGATGAAAGACACCACAAATATGTTTATTATATTATTAATAATTGACAATTTGAAGGCGAAGTAATAACAGATAAAAATCAAAATAAGTATTACGTAATAAAATAGGGCACTTAAGCATGAAGATGCCATTACCAATTGAGTTGGCAGCAGAACTATTAACTATTAACTATGTGTCCATTAGCATCTGAAGCCAAGCAGTATGTATGTTACTATTTACTAGATTATTTATGAGAAATGTTATACAAAAAAACTGACATTGGGATTAACGATGTCGAATAAAAGAAGCAAACGCTTCAACCTAATCGGCAACTCGGTTGATTGACCCCAAAAAGCTATGGCGATGCCTAAGTGTTGCTAACACACACACACACACACACACACACACACACACTCTCTCTCTCTCTCTCTCTCTCTCTCTCTCTCTCTCTCTCTCTCTCTTTCTCTCTCTCTGTCCGTCTCTCTCTCTTCTCTCTCTCTCTCTCTCTCTCTCTCTCTCTCTGTCTCTCTCTCTCTCTCTCTCTGGGAAATTGCTTAACATAATTTCAGGTAATGATTTTTGAATCACTTCATTCACCGTAAGCAAGGTTAGAGACGATTTCATTAAAGAGAGTTTAAATTTTTTCATGGGTTTTCTTTTCTTATAATTCCTTCTCGGAAAACCTGTATAAACTCAGCAGTCTACGACTCCATACGGAAAAATGAGTTATACGTAGTATTTGGAGGTACGTGGCTAAACTTCCAACAGGGAACCTCTTGCGTAGTAAGCTATTAAGTTAGCCACTCGGCCTCTACTGCTTAAAGAATATCTATAACCTTGATATTTAAACGTCTGATGTACTGACTAAGAAAAACAGCTTGTGACTTATAAGTTACAATTTATCGAAGATTAAAGTAGTGGTTTGACAAAATCTTCAAAATGTCATTAAATAGACCAATGTTTACTTGATATTCAAGAATCTGTACTTTCTTGTATCGAACCACATAACCTAACAATAAATGAAACCATTTTAAGGCGATGTTTTTATGATATTAAAAATTTGTTGATTTTGCAAATACTTCACTCGAACAAACAATTAGAACTTTATCCAACCTGCTTAGAGTTACCAATGTTATCTAGTGTCCTCGGTAACCAAATTAACATCTTTTCTTAAGTGGCTTAGAAAATAATAGCAATGGGGTTTCGTTTTAACCTTCTGGTTAATACTAAGATAAAGGACACTGTGCAATGACTGTAGTCATAAGTAATTTGACAACAAAGAAGTCTTAGTTTGTTACCAGTTGGCCATAATTTTGAAATCAAATATATTTAGCGGCTGTGAAAATTATTTCTATCTGAATCACTCAATAACTACCCAGTAACAGGGTCTTGTGTATATTATCTGCAAAATCTCTTTGGTATTCTTTTAAAGTTGTTTAAGGGATGTACAGGGTTTTCCAAATTATTCTTGTTTCGGTAAATGCAACTATCTCTAACTGACTTTTTGATGTTTTTCTTCAAATTGAATGTTTATGTATGTCATGAATATTGCTTTCGTCAAGATACAATATTCCTTATTGACTTAGCTGTTCCCCCAACATTAAATATTCCTCAATGACTGGGCTTGTTTCGTCAAAGTAAGGTCTTTTCGTAAGTAAGTAGGTTTGTTTCGTCAAAGTAAGGTCTTTTCGTAAGTAAGTAGGTTTGTTTCGTCAAAGTAAGATCTTTTCGTAAGTAAGTAGGTTTGTTTCGTCAAAGTAAGATCTTTTCGTAAGTAAGTAGGTTTGTTTCGTCAAAGTAAGATCTTTTCGTAAGTAAGTAGGTTTGTTTCGTCAAAGTAAGGTCTTTTCGTAAGTAAGTAGGTTTGTTTCGTCAAAGTAAGGTCTTTGCAAACACTTAACAGCTTTTCACATTTAAGTCTTTCTGGATGACTTTCCTTTTTCGTCTAACTCGAATTTTTCTCTGTGTTTAATATTTCCTAAAACCCTGATGTTTTTTGTTACTATTATTATTAACGTTATTAATCTCTTTACAAGGCACTAATACCCTTCTTGATACTTTATATTTAATGTAATATTTAGCAATAATAATTATTTATTTTTGTCGGGTATAAAAGAGGCCTTTTCCCTCAAACAAATCCATTTTTCTGACCAACGGATCAAAAGTGTTTTAATGGTACAGCGGAAGGACTTTTGATTCATACTATAACAAGGTGATTCCAATTCATCTAACGACTTCATGCCATCAGCCTACAGTACTAGATATTACCTGTTTGAGGCCCAGCTATGTCTCTCCAAGTACTGTGCCTAATTTCCTTTAGAAAGTAACAAATTAATGGGTTTGCGCATTTTTTAGAAATAGAATTAGGGAAGTGGTGATAAGTATGAACAGAAAAAACGTCACTTGCATATAGTAAAGGGATTCCTCCACTTGTGATGAACGAAAGGTATAGAAAATAGTTGCACACCCATATCATTATCGTGTCAATTCGTTCAACCCTGGTTAACTCTTTCTTTACTATCCAGGTAACAATTTTATACAATATTAACACTTCCATCACATGGATGAAAGCTTTGGTGTCAAAGCTTTAAAAAAACGGTGAATTGGCAAGCTATTACATTTATCCTCAACAGATGATGGTTGGAAGCCGAAGTATATTACCTTCAGCACAAGAGCAACTCATTCCATTCAAGGCCATAGGACGTTATACCATTGCTGGACACAATGGAAAAAGAAACCAGAACCACAACAGTAACAGTAATCACCTAATGAGATGTTGACTTGTATCGAAAAGTGTTCTTCTGAATTCACTTTATTTTGAATCGGCAATGAAAAATCATCTGGAAATGAGAACTGGTACAATAGATCAGAGGGTAGACTATGTAGCCAGCGCAATAACAATNAGCTATTACATTTATCCTCAACAGATGATGGTTGGAAGCCGAAGTATATTACCTTCAGCACAAGAGCAACTCATTCCATTCAAGGCCATAGGACGTTATACCATTGCTGGACACAATGGAAAAAGAAACCAGAACCACAACAGTAACAGTAATCACCTAATGAGATGTTGACTTGTATCGAAAAGTGTTCTTCTGAATTCACTTTATTTTGAATCGGCAAATATCAGTCTTCAGTCAGCAAATTACTTTTACCGAAAAGATGGTTTTTGTGTAATGGCGCTGGACAGCGGGTGAAAGGCAGAACTTTTGTCATGAAGACAAAGCTGAGATGGCAGCTGCACTCGGCTCGGCAAGATAATAAAGTTTATGTTGTGTTTTAATTGACACAATTATCAACAAGATCAGCTAAAACATGCGCGAGTGTACTGACAGATCGGGTATCTTCGTTTCAATCGTAGAGCATACGCTGCACTTTATATGGTGAGTACAAAGTTTATGGAAGGGCAAGGAGTAAGAGAAGGATTTTCCTCCTCTTTCTTGGCAAATCCGCCAAACCACCCCACCACCCCCAGACGTAGTGCCTTCGACACGGTACGTACAATTATTGGCTAGAACCCAGTTCGCTACAGCATATATTTTCCCCTCAGTTTTCATTAAAATATCAAATTCGTCTCTCGTGCCACCTACTGACTTGATGACGTTTCCTAAATACTGCTTGAAAAAAAGAGGTGTCTGTCATTTTTAATGTCCCCATCTTGACACTACCACATCTACTTATAAGTAATAATATTTTCCCATTCTAAACGGATCTTTATATCACACTTTTTTCATGTGTTATCATTTGTACTAAAACTTGTCTAGCCACCAATTAAATGTTTGTAAAACATGTAGTGTAATGGATTGAGAATAAGTTAACTTTTGTTAACTATATTTTGTGAACTAGTGTAAGTGTAATAGAGGGTCATGTTTTCCCCAAAACAAACATTGCTTTCAAAATATCTTTCTCCAGTAAACAAAAGAACAAATATGTCTTTTCTGTCATTAAGTTAACATTCTTAATGAAGGCTTTCACTGCAGCAGCTAAAAACGACTTTAGATATATTGGTGGTGAGAAAAGCTGGTGTCAAAGAGACCTTTCATCAAATAACCTGAGCTGCTTAGTGGTGTTAGTTGAAAGGTTAACAAATCGTTGTGGCTCTGTAAAACTAATCTCTTCACCAAGACCTTGATTTCCAACCGCAAAGAAACAAAATCTGCATCAGAAGAATCGAAAGTTGGCTTTGTAACTTGAAGTTAGTTTTGCAAACAGTTTATATTTTGCTGCAAATACCAAACAGTATGTTAAATATATTATCCCACTTTTGCAAAAGTTGCAACAGTCTTGAATAAAAATCATTTTTAAAATACTCAGTTGGACCTATTGATAAGAAACCTCGTATTTGTCAGTGTTATCTTGATGAAATCAATCAATGAATAATAATATTATTGAGGGGGGTTTAGAAAGGCTGAACTTCGTCCACCTGTAAAAGGGGGCAACACACAATCTGATTAAGTTGCAGAGCTGCTTACACTTTCCTACCTTTTTTTCTTACTAATTCTTATGCAAACCTCTAAACAAATGATATATATATATATATATATTGTAATTTTAGAAACAAAAACAAAAAAGAATTAAAATAGTGAGTTAGTTTTTCTATAAAACATATTGTGTAGAGCAATATATTGTAAAATTTATTGTTTACAAGTTATTTTAATAAACAAACAGGGGGTTTTAAAAATATAAGCATCAAAAAATGCATTTTTNTTGCAGAGCTGCTTACACTTTCCTACCTTTTTTTCTTACTAATTCTTATGCAAACCTCTAAACAAATGATATATATATATAATATTGTAATTTTAGAAACAAAAACAAAAAAGAATTAAAATAGTGAGTTAGTTTTTCTATAAAACATATTGTGTAGAGCAATATATTGTAAAATTTTTTGTTTACAAGTTATTTTAATAAACAAACAGGGGTTTTAAAAATATAAGCATCAAAAAATGCATTTTTAATATTTTCTTTTAAAATATAAGCATCAAAAAATGCATTTTTAATATTTTCTTTTAAAATATAAGCATCAAAAAATGCATTTTTAATATTTTCTTTTAAAATATAAGCATCAAAAAATGCATTTTTAATATTTTCTTTTAAAATATAAGCATCAAAAAATGCCTTGTTAATATTTTCTTGACTCAAGTTTTTTCTAAGTCCTATTAATCAGGCTTGATTAAAGGACAAGATTTGAGGTTTGTGGTTTTCCATTACTACTGGAGATGGTTTTACCCATTTTCTTCCTTTCAGTACAAAAAAGGCTTTTAAAACAGAAAAATATTTTTAATATTTTTTAAAATAAAACTTGATATTCAATTAAATTTGATTGAAATACAGTAAGGAGAAATGGTAGTAAGAGATGGTCTTCCATATTGTCACCCTCTGGGGCTATCACCTGTTGTGATCAAGTTCCTGTGATTAGTCACTATTTATTTCAGGAGTTTTTTGTCAAATTGTCTTAAAAGTTACCTTGATGACAATTTGGCTTTGAAAGCTCTTTTATTTATAGTTTAGCTTACATACATTAAAACATTTTGTATTCTGTCTCTGTTTATGTGTAAAAATCACCAAATATCGTCGTTAGTATCTGAGTACATTTTGCTTCATAAAAAAAATGTTTCACCGATCAAGAATTTGACCATTGTTTATTATATTCAACTGCATTTTTAACCTTGCATGAATTTTTTAATTTCTACAGCTTTTAAGTACAAAGGTTAAAGTCACAAGATGGATTTCTTAAACGCAACGGTTTTCTCCACTAAATAAGCACAAGAAATAAGTCATGAAAGTTATCTTTTTTAAGTGTTCATTTACAGAGAAACAAAAATGTTTTGTTGATAATTAATTAAACTCTAAATTACTAATATCAAATTTTACTACTAATAAACTAGATTAGCATCCTTTCATTTTTAGATTTTAACTCAAATAACAATTTTTTTATGATCACACAAATAAAGAGCTGACAGACCAATCACAAACAGTAAGCCAAGAATACGACTGACGTGTGGTTCTGCAAATGTTCATGTCAGAAATATCATGATCATATGCTCGATGTCACGTGGTTGTACTGTATAACATCCTTAATAGAATGTAAATGTTACTATATATGATAATGGTTGTTTTTGTCTGGGGTTGTTTGGGGGATGTTATTGTTGTTGTTTTGTTACTTCTGTTGACAAAGGACAATGTTTACTCCTTACAATTGGTCCTGTATCCTGCATTGTAATTAATAATAATCACAGTCATGAAAATATATTTATTAGAGGGATTATATATTATATTATATTTAATAGAAGAATCTTTTGTTAAACGAATTGAACAGAGAAAACATTACATGTAGTAGCCATATTTTTATTTGTTTACTTTATCATCAAATATTAATCTTATATTTAAGTTATATGTACTATATAATTTTTTTAGTTTTTTTTAATCAACAGTTTCAGGAAAAACCATCATTAAAGTTGTACCAAACAGTCTATATTTAGTGTGTCATGTTTATATACACGATAACAGAGAATTTTTATTCGTTCTAGAGAATATTCACCCACTGTAACTAAACTATCTTGCTCAGAAAATAAATAAAATAATAAAAGACTTCCAGGAATACAAAAAGGCATGATACTTGTTATGAAAAAAGAGCTGCTTCGATTTTGAAATCTGTCATTTACCTGGTTTAATTAGCTGTGGTGGGCTCAGATTAAGTGAATGCCTATACATGTTCAACCCCTATTTTGTACAAGTGAATCCAGTTATGTAATATTGTACTGAATAGTTTAGTAAAGTCTAGTTTAAGACCTCTGTTTTTCATTCTTCGTAGCAATTTACTAAACTTATAAAGGACAGTGTTTATGGTCAGAGCGTTTGGAGACGAAACCTGACGAAAAGAAATTTTAACGAACTAAGAGTGGATTCATTGGCGACGTTCTTTTGACAGCTTTATCTCAGCTTTACCCAGGAAAAACTTCGACAAGCGTATAGGAAATCAATGAAAACTCTACATAACTTGTTTGTAAACCCAACCTAGGCAATCCAGACTCGTCACTTACTAGCCACTCGACATCAGCAGCCCTGAGGAATGCTCGATGTATATCTCTTGACTCTGAAAACCTTCAGCAACGTCTGCAATTTAAATCTCTAACTGTTGTGCTTTACTTTGAAGAGATTATTCATGATGCATTTAAAACTAACTTTTAATCCAATGACATTAGCAAGCGCCTTCTAGGAAAAAAAATATTTAACCAACAATCCATGTTTGACCAAGCTCGTCCCCTGGGCTCAGCTATGCGTAGCTCTGAATCGTAAAATACACCTCAACCTACTTTTAACACAGTTGGACTTTCTTCTTCGATAGCTTTTATTCCAGATACCAGTTTTCATAATAACTTAATCTAAATCTATGGATCAGAAGTGGGTTTTTTTGTGGGAACAGCAAACATCTATTTCTGAGGTGTCCTGCTGGTGACGCTATTTGCAACAGATACAAAAAAGGGGAACTTTGTGTAAAATTGTATCAAGAAAAGCCGTATAAACGTAGTGCTCCTACAACTGCAGTGATACTTGCCTTCATCTAACTTCTCCAAAAGGTCAAGAATCGTTGATGATTCAGTTATTCGGCAGTGGAAGCAGTGAAAGTTTCATTGTCCCTTGTTTAGTCTAATCAGAGTCACTACCACCCCATCCTTGCTCGGGTACTGTATCTATGGTCTCCTCTGGGTTTTCAACACAAGTTAAAGGTTTTTGTGTAATTGACCTTACCTACCAAGGGTACACATATAAAATTATTCCTAGACCATCCTTAACCGTTTTCAACCTAATAACTTTGAATATTAATCACCAGAACCTTTTTTAAATTTCTCACTCGACTGTCGACCTACTCTCACAAAATCTTGCTGTTACACTTAAGAGGATTTGGAATTTAACAACAAGAAATAGCAAAGATGAAAACCAGCAGAGACGATTGGCTATTGATTTTTCACATAGACCTTTCTGCAATGTTTTTCAAAACAAAAACTGCATTCCTCGTCGTATTTATCTGGCATGAATCCGTATTGTTATTCTGATATTTGGTCATGTATTCTCCTCTTGTTTCTTTGCATGATTATTTGTAGTAAAAGTTTGATGCAGTGACTCATTAGACTTATTGTCCTGTGGGTTTCACATTCCATTGTGCCTGGTTTCTTTGGCATTGCAATGAATATAGATCTCATCATATCTCCAGGAATGATTCCAGTGTCGTAGATCTTATTGAAAAGTTGTTGTAGGTAGTCTAGGCCCACTTCTTCTAGTTCCATCAGAATTTCGACGGGGATGTTTTCAAGACCAACTGCTTTGTTTGCTTTCATACGTTTCATTTTTTGTTTCGCTTTTAAATATTCCGATAAGGGTATACCAAGCTGTAAATTGTCTCTGTGTTTATTAATCCGTTGGTTCCTGAACTTCAGGTCCGTTTTTATTTGGAACGTTGCCCATTCATTCCTTTTGACCGGTTCACAAAAATTTTGCTGTCACATTTTCGCAATGAGTCATCAACTGAATTATATCAAGAGTTAACCAACTTGGTTCAGAATCCGAGTGAGGATACTTTGCCTTTTCTACTTAGAGATTTCGAGCTACGAGCGAAAGTAAGCATTGAGCCTCATGATAAAGAATCCATTCTTTATAACGACATTTTTAATTAATGACCTCACTAATCATAACATAGAAACGGGTTTGTCTCCAGACTATGGGTGAATTAAATCACAGCTACGTCCTTAAATCGCCTGGCGTGAATGATGTTGAACTCATCAAGCAAATGAGAAACACTGTTGTCCCAGTGAAATGAAATGTCAAGCAAGTAGACACTAAAGACCAGAAAAGTTCGCCTGAGTAACTATTGCCGATTCCTGTTGAAAATCTCACTGATCAAGTTGTTGATATTTCTTTCCTTCTTTTAAAGAAGGCGCTTTCAATGCTAAAACTGTCGTTGCAAGCAGAAAACTAGTTGATATTTGCTCTGATTGTGTGGTCAAGCTGTAGAATCTTGTGCACATTGTCTTAATTGTGGAGACAATAACCATTTTAAGACTGCCGAAACTCGTCAACCGGGAAAGGCTTGTCGAAAGGGGAAAGCCCAACTAATTTTTATTTACTCCCCTCAATTTGACAATTCTACCATAAAGGTTATGTAAGGGCTCATACATGCTCTAGATGTCATATTACTAATTGCTGTAGCACAAGTTGTCAGGAAAAGGACCAGATTATTCTTGACATTTTGCGTGAAGCTGTTTATTCATCGATTAAGCCCTATAAGGAAAACTCAAGGTCTTATACTAACCATATAATGTCAGACTTTCGGGCAAAAATTTAAAAGTGTTAAGTAAAAAATGCAGAATTAATTATCTGTTAAATGGTAATGCAAGTATGTGTTCCTGTGACAACTGTTTGCATTTCTCTCATATCTGAGGCCTGGTGTTGCCATTACTTCCCTTAAGAGACACTGCAGCCCCTCAGTAATCTACTCGATAACAAACTCATAATTTTGGCACCTAAATAGACTGAGATTCCATATCTAGGTTTTCTTGAGCTTGGGAAGACTCTACTTGCCTTAAGCTTCCCTTTCTTATTATTCCTGGTACCATAGCTCTATAATTGGGGAAAACGTCATCGCCGAACTTGGACAGTCACCTCAGCATGGCCTTATTAAATTTGACCTTTTACATCATCTTCCACACTCAATACCTGAGTGAAAAGACCCTAATGCATTTGTTGCACTTTTAACTAAGAGTTTTTCATCCCTTGGTTTAGTCAAGAGTGCAAAGAGACCTACTCGGATACCTGGTTCGTCACAGGTAATGATCAAATGTAATCTTAAACTTAAATCCGTTACTGAGTCACCATCTGTTGCTTTTGTGCCAGGTATCCGAGTGCCCATGTACCCATGAACTAGTTCTTCCATCCCAAACACTTCTTGGATCCCTGGAATCTTTTACTTCCGTCTCACTTTACTATGTTCTTTCATACTCTTCTCAAGAATCTGAAATATCTGCTTTTCAAGTCGTTTCACAATCTACATTAAGGGATACTGATGAGGATGCTAACCCTTTACTTTTCAATAGTTTTTGTCTTCACCATCTAACTCCTCAACAGCAATCTCTTGCTAAACAAATATTGCAAGGGAAGAAGTATATTTTCTCTACCTCTGATCAATATACGGTCGTGTGTCTAAAGTTCAAATAAAGAGTAATCTGAGTGACGAAAAGCCAGTGCAGCGGAATTATAATGTTATACACAGGCTATTGTATCATAGGGTTAAAACACAGATTCAAGATCTTCTCAGGAGGAACGTTGTTACAAAATATCACCCATCATTTTCCTTACCCAAGTGGTAGTTCGCAAAAAACCCTATGACTTTCTCTCTACTGTAACTTTCGCGAACTAAATAAGAAGACAGTGTCTGACTGCCACCCTGAAGGAGGCCTGTATAGAATAAGGATTCTCTTCGTTCTTCGTATTTTTGACGACTCACTTTTGTTTTCAGCGTTTTTTGAAAATCATCTTAAGCATGGTCCACAATTCTGCAGAGACTCTGAACAGATGGTGCCAAGCTGAATTTAAAAGAATATGACTTGTTTAGGCAACAAGTGGGCACTCTAACTGATTTGAAAACTGCTCGGGTGGCTGACTATTCAATTCAACAAGTCATTATGAATTTGGGAAACAAAGGTCCCTCTACTAGTGCCAAATGCAAAACTCTTTCCCAGACTACCACTCCTCTTCTCATTGAATGGCAACGCTTTCTGTGGATTCTGATGAGCTTTTGTTTCGTTGCATCAGAAATACTAATCAGATGATGTTATCATCCTCGATGAAACATCTTGTTCATCATGAATTCCATACTAAAAGGAGAAATTCTGAACTGACTTCGTTTCATTTATATGCTTTTATTGTTTATTTATTATTTAGTCATGTCTTTTTTTTTATGTCTAGTAGCGGTCACGTCATTACACATTTCTATCTGATGATCAATGTTAGCCCCCGAGAATGACATATTTACATTGTGGTGTGTTTTACAATAATAGATAGGAATTTGTTTTGTTCTAAAGAAAAGTCTTTTCCTGCTACCAAATCTTCTACCTGTAAAAAGTAATAAACCAGTATGGGCTCTTCCTGAAATATCAAATAATGTTGAGCAGGGTTCATGAAACATATACCTAACAGTATATTCGTACTGTTTGATACTTCATAATACGATCAGCTAAAATTTGCTTTGTTAGATGAAATAGTCATCCATGGGAACCAAATGTTCCATCTTTAAAAACTAATGAAGGGTGAAAAATGCTTCCAAGAATAAAAAGGTGTGTTGTTTGAATGGGCTTCATGAAACCCCCTACCACATCATGTATCTATACTGTCTGATGTTTTTTTATGAATATTTAAAACATTTATTGTCTGTCTTTATCATTGTAAGTAATTTCATTTTTATTTGTGGTCATCTCTTCCAACTGCAGATTCATGAATACAATTTGTTATAGCCATACTTTAATTAATATTGAAAATATCTTCCAAGTTAACGATGCAAAATATAACAGCAAATGTTACTAATGTTCTTGCATATGACACCACAGTTTTCCATAAAGATGAAAAATATTGCGGTCGCTTTTTTAATGCTTTCAATCATGTTTTGTTTACAAGGTTACTGTCTGGCTTCTAATCCATTTGAATTGGTCTGGAAATCAAATGAATTTTGCTATTGTTTCTTTTTATCCCTTGTTTAATTAACCCTGAAGTCAAATAATTAAAATAATGTTTATTTATCCATTTATACAATGGCTTTGTACCTGTTGTTTTTATTTCATGTTAGTCTTAACTGTGTTGTTGTTTTTAAGTTTGTTATTATTATCATTATTATCATAATTATCAAAATTATCATATTTATACAATATATACATCAACAATTATAATTACTTCTAAATGTAAATCTTTTAATTGATTTCAGTTATCGTATCTAATTATAAAAGGGTTGGACAGCTTTGATTGCAGCAAAATATTGCATTCTAATCATTGAGAACCATACAATCTGCAGAGGCACTATGGAACTGAATGGAACTGTGAAGGAAAGACAAAAAAATAGCTGAGCCAACAGATAAGAGTTGATCTTAGACTTAGAAACATTGAAAACATGTGTTAGAGGAAAACATGTAGAAGCCAAAACTTTTGACTTTCTAACAAACAAACAAATAAACAAACAACGTTCATGAAAAGATTGAGAACAACTAAAAAATAACAACTAAATGATCATGATGATGATGATGATGATGATGATGCTGTCGATTTTCTTTGTTTCAACCAAAAAAAAACAACTTAAAAATAAAAATTTATTTCATCCTCAGCTTTGGTAAAATTTTTCGTCGGTGCCTCTTTTGGATTTAAATTAGTAAGAGGTATCAAAGACTCTGCCATAATTTTCAAAAGTTATTTCGAAGTGGGATACGATATGGCCATGTCATTGAATACAAGAAGAAGAATCTCTTTACTTAGTAAGCGAGGAGAAGGAAAAGCCCTTTTGTATTGAAGACGTTCAGTCGAGAAAGAAATGAGTGGACTTCATTCCCGGGTGGCGTTTCAATCGCTGATGTGGAGCAGAAATCAAAGCAAGACATACTTGACTATAAACACATTATTTTTAGAAGTAACAAGAGGTGAGCACTTTCATGTGTCCTTCACCAGCATCATTCCTTCCTGTTTTACAAAAGATTTCTTCTGCTGACTTTTAATATCAGCATTTTTAGTATTTGCAAAGTAATAAATATTTATGACAGGTTCTATTCAAAATATAGGATTTGTACTTATTTTAAGGCTCTCCGAATTGAAAGAGAAAGACTAAGTTGAATCTTCTTACCAACCACTCTTTGAAAAAGTAAGTCATCAATAATTATGCTGTCTTCAAAATTAGTTCGAAACGAAAATATCATCAAAGGTCATTTTATACTCTGCTGGGTTCGTTAAATCCTGCTAATTTGTAATTTAGTGAGAGATAGCATATTTCTTAGCAATTAATCAGCTTTTCTCAGTGAATAGATTGAATAACTGTAAGCTTATTTCAATATAATTATAGAAATGTAAGATGTTCACAAACTGAGGTAACAATGATCTTGAAGCTCAACTGTGGAATTAATGCATCCTAATCTGTTCTACCTTGTGTTTACAGCTGAACAATGCTATAGAGTGATAAAAACTCAAAAGGCTGTCTGGTGATCAAACGGAAAAGAAACATTAGGTTGGAAAGTGAATAATTTTCGGCTTTTGATGTCAGATTTCACTGTTTGCACATGAACGTACGTTTCTGCTTCCTAGAAGACAAGGTCTTCTATTTCTGTATCTTTCTGTGCTCAAATCTTTAGTACAAAGAAATCGTTTCAAAACGTTTTGATTCCAGTGCACAAGTACAAATAACAATCTGATTTCTAAGTATTCCTTCTAGAGCTTATTTTTGAATAGTTTCACGTTGTTTAACTACGATTTGCCTTCACCATAACACTATCAACAACACAAAGGCTTCAAGTGAAGAAAAGTAGATACGTTTGGAACTAAGTTTCACAATCACAAATTCAAGTAGGGTTTTTAAGGTCACGTCTGTTTTTTTGTTTTAAGCACTGATACCTTCCCATAAATAGCCAAAAAAAGCTCTGATTGATCAAAAAAGTTCCATTCTTTTATGCAAATGATATTTTTTGTCATAATTATCACCTATGTATTTGATAACTTTATCTAAATAAAGCAACATTTTATCAAGAAAATATTTCAGGATATTACTAAAAAATAAATTCCAAAATCTAGGAAATTTAAAGATACCAAAAAATAAGAGTATTTTTAATAAAGTTATGCCGGTGAATGTTTAAGTGATATTCTCGTGGGCAAAAGGGACAGTTAATCAAATGTATGGGTGACAAAGGGGGCAAGGGTACATTATCCCTACCTAATTTTAAAATTTATTTCAACCAGGCAAAAAGAAGCAAACTGATTTTTCACTTGAAAAATACAAATCTTGTAAGAAAATCTTAAAACATCTTGAAAACTCTGAACTTTATGGACTCAGAGGAAGCCATAGATGTAAGAGCTTTATCATGTCATGAGTCGTAAGCTATTCCCGAGCTCGGGAAAAGCTCTTACATCGTATAACATGTTTGTATGTTCTGATAAAAAAAACATTTTGAATAGATTATTTCATTGAAGATTTATGTCATCAGATGAAAAAGTATGGAAAATACAGATCCACGTTTTTCAAGACTGAAACCTAAAATTTTAATTGTTCCTTATATTCAGAGGGAATTAGTAATATGTCAAAGATCGGTATAAACGCTGAATGTACTGATCTAAGAGCATGATATGTTTCAGTTTTAATCAATTTCTGAAGATCAACTCTTACGAGCCATATTATTTCATTAATTTTTATTAATGCTTGTACATGGCAGAAATGGAAACAAAAAATATGGAGGGATGAATATATGGTTAAATAAATGAATATGTGTATAAGTGATGGAAGGATAGGATAGATAGATGGATAGATAGAGAGATAGATAGATAGATAGATAGATAGATAGATAGATAGATAGATAGATAGATAGATAAATGGAACTTTAATAGCTATAAAGGCTAGAGCTGTTGGGATTGCCTTTAGCTTACGTACGTATGTTTTTGACATGCAGAGGTTTGTGTTTTCGTAGACAACCAATAGTCTATTTTGTTTTAATCCATATGTTAGATGCATAACTAACTTTTGATCTAAGATTGAGCTCTGCTTGAAGTAACCAAAGAAGTTAAATGACTTTCATCTGTTAGAAAGGGTCTTGGATATAAAGAGCATACATCAAATTAATATAATGATTTGTAAAATGTTTTCTGCCATTAATTTATGAAATATGATTNAGAGAGAGAGAGAGAGAGAGAGAGAGTGAGAGAGAGAGCGGGAGAGAGAGAGACAGACAGACAGAGAGACAGACAGACAGACAGAGAAACACACACACACACAGAGAGAAATCGATAGATAGATAGATAGATAGATAGATAGATAGATAGATAGATAGATAGATAGATAGATAAATGGAACTTTAATAGCTATAAAGGCTAGAGCTGTTGGGATTGCCTTTAGCTTACGTACGTATATTTTTGACATGCAGAGGTTTGTGTTTTCGTAGACAACCAATAGTCTATTTTGTTTTAATCCATATGTTAGATGCATAACTAACTTTTGATCTAAGATTGAGCTCTGCTTGAAGTAACCAAAGAAGTTAAATGACTTTCATCTGTTAGAAAGGGTCTTGGATATAAAGAGCATACATCAAATTAATATAATGATTTGTAAAATGTTTTCTGCCATTAATTTATGAAATATGATTGATATGAAATAGATAACAGCTATACTATATGAAATCGTGTTTAACTTCACTTCATCAACTTGCAAATGCCTGAATAAGTCTGCTACGTCACCTATGATTGATGTTCTCTCATCTGAATCCTTCATGTAACTCAATCTTGTGACTTATTATTCAGATTCTCTGCCAAAATACCTATCGATGGCTATCTCTAGCAAAGCAAGTCTTTTCTCGTCAGACCCTTTTCCTCATGCTCAAATGATTTTTGCTATATTGCCATGGTTTTATCACCTTAGGTTTTCAAGAAGTGCGTAACATATATTATTAAATAATTAAAAATATATAGACTTAAATTCTTAAAATACTGAAAAAATAAGAGTCTTAATTAGTAATGCTTAAAGTTTCATAATGATGCCATAATGTTTCCTCGTTATCGTAACTTCTATTTGTGAGCAACAGGAACTAAAATGACTGTGACATGATGTAATATAATATAATATTTTCTTTTATCTTTAAAAGCGAATTAGATTTCAATAATATTACTGTCAGCCTATTCTTTATTTGATACTACAAACTGATTATAAAGAATCACATCTACATTCACTTAATGTGGATAAAATCCCTAACTAGCCCACATATCTTATAAACAAATCATACAGAGTTGTTCATTTGGTCAATTATTATTACTATTGGTTTCTAGTTGCGTAAAAGGTACAAAAGGAGAGCAATTCCCCTCACTCTGTTCTCCGTAGAAATAAAAATGATCAATGCTATTATTGCCAGTTATTTTGTCTGAAAATCTCAACACATAGTTTCGAAAGACAGGAAAGGTATTATATGAGCACGTGACAAACAACAAAGCGACGCGAAAATACAGAAAATCTTAGAAAAAGGCCTAGCTATATCTACAGGGAGGGTCTCAACAAGAACTTCAAGACATTAACAAATATGCAGTATTTTGTTCAATAACTTTCATTTGAAATAAAACAATTTTAGATTGCATTATTTTCAATTTTCTGCGTTACACCTTTATCGTTCATCTGCGTAGCAAAAGGTGAGAATACTTTTTAATATTGAGCGCTTGAAACCACACACTTATACACACACACACACACACACACACACGTGTTTAATGACGTCTGTTGTTATTTGGTGATTTGCCTAAAGTATTATTTCAGTGTATTTGCGTTGTTGTTAAATACTCAAATTAAGGTAATGCATGTCCCTAGAATATAACATTTGAAAAAAACATGTCTCCAAAAAATTACAATTCTTCCATTTCCATCCATACATTGATAAGGCAAGGTTTATTTTTTAATTTTTCGAAAAATAATCAACAAGTTATCCACAAGATCACTCCTTTACCCCAGTACTCAAACCAAATTTCCCAATTGTCTTTGATCTAAAGAAAATGCTGCAGATTCAGCTGTTTGCCTTTGTGCGTTAAATCTACTACATTTACCATCATGGGATTATTCAAATTGGCTGTATTTTATTCTAGCCTTCAAGCCCCGAAAACTCCATCCCCTTATCTCTTTGAGCTAATGGATCAATGATATTAAGCATTAGGTTTAGAGGCATCAGAGGCTTAAATAGAGCGAAGAATGAAGTATTACGAAGCATTAGCCCAGTCTCAGTTGCACATGAACTTCTTTCTAAAATCTAAAAGGTTAAGCCTGAGAGAAGATCAGATGATTGAAGCGGCTCTTTTAATCCTATGTTGGAAGGTTTTTTTCTATCCTTTCCAAAAGTCATTGAGTGCATTTTTGGAGTTGGCAATAGCATCACTTAAACATCAGTCTAGATTCAATTCGATGAAAAGAAGAATATCAGTGATCCTAATTCAAAAATTTTTCATGAAAATTAAATTTTCCATAGATTTAAGGGATTTATCATGAAATGACTCGTTAGCTTTTCTGAGCAACGTTTCGAAAGAAACTTCTAACATCTTCAGGTTGTATTTTCTAGTTATGAAATAACGATTTTATTAAAGATCCATCTGAAAGAAAGAAATATGTATGGTATGATAATAGTGACGTTTTTATAAAAAGACAAAAAAGTAATGTCTGTTGTAGCCAGCCAATCATTAGTGGAGTCTGTGAATACTTGTACTAAATGACGATTTTTTTTTCACGGTGAAAAGGGAATAGACGGTGCTTTCTGAAAAGCTGGATAGCATTCCCTTGCCAATACAAATGCTCAGAGGAAAATACTGAAAACAATTCAAAGTCAGCCTACAATTATTTCAGATGAGGTCGAGGTAATATCTTCATGTGTCCTAATGAACACATTGGAAATCCTAATCTATGTACTCCTCAGCGTCACTGAGGTACTACTCATGAAGATTTCGATTTGATCCAAATTTTTCAATTCATGAACATGGCTAATAAATGTATTTAATACATCTTTTTTTTCTTCCTTTCTTATTTGATTCTTTTTCTATCTTCTTTTTTATCTTTTTTCATCTTAAGTACAAACTCAGTACTATGTCAATTAGAATGATGAAACAAGCTAGGCACAGAACTTATTATCATTAACATTATATTATTATTATTATTATTATTATTATTATTATATTATTATTAACAATATTATTATTAACATTGTTATTATTATTATTAACATTTTATCATTATTATTGTCATCATCATTTTTATCATAATAATTATAAATAAACTTAAGTTAAAAGTAATTAAAATATTGAATAGATAATAAACAGTATTGATTATTATCTGGAATGAACTGATGATAAACCCCTCCTTCTCTATATGTTTAAAAATATCCAAAAAGTCCATTACTCTACTTCTAATCAAAATTTAATTGGTCGTTGGATCAAATTTATTTCAATTATGAGACCACATGGAAGGGTGTGGGGGGTCAAAAATGATCCTCCCTGAAAATGACAACATCAAAAATAAGATTCCAAATCATTATGACAAAACCAATCAACCTGAGATTCAATTTGTCCGGAGCTGCATAATTAGGATTCTTTTGGATTCAATCTTATCTTAATTACAATCGTATTAAAGTGTCTTTGTTCAATTAGCTGACTGGTAAACTGTACGTGCTCATTTGATATGGTATAAATGTAAATATTAGATCACCTTTGAATCAATTGAGAAAAAAAATCATGTGTTCCATTCCAGTTTATTTTCATTGTTATGCCTGCGTTTTGATTTGGTTAATTTACAATTAGGTTACATTTGACAGAAATCATTTGTTTATCTCTTAAATAATTAATTATTTCTTCTTTCTTGTCTATTTATATTTTATTTATTTTTATTTTAATATTTTTACAAATTTTTGGTTTTTTGATTCATTCTTTCGTATGTTTTTTCAGCCGTCTGCTTCAATCAGAAATTTTCTCAGATAACTTGTTGTAATAGATTTTTTTTAGTTCTGCATGGTATAAGAAAGATACCTGTCTCTTGAAATACCAACTTACAAAGTTGTATTACAGAAGTATTTTTCACGTGTGGCACAGTATCTGGCCTGTAGTCATTAGCAACAGAAAAGTACACCCATGTCGACGTCTCTTTCTTTTTTGTGCCTTTCTTCATCTGGTTTTGGTCAAATTGGTTACTTTCCAAATGATTTTTGTGCTTCGTATATTGATGTACTTTTGTGTGTGTGTGTGTGTGCGTATATATATGTGTGTGTGTGTGTGTGTGTGTCTTGTTGTTCAAGTCAAAGACTGCATTAATTGATCATGTTTGTTTTCTTAACAATCTTGAATATCAATAATCATTGATCAATATTTTCAGAGAGCATTTGTGACTCGAAGCATTACGCCCATTGTACATTATAATAGACTATATCCTTTCCTTCTGAATGTATTTGCAAACAAAACATATTTCCTTACTGTCAATATTTTGTAGTTATGGTAGTTAAGACCAGATAAACCTCTTTTAACCAACTAAAATATCGACATTGAAAAGCATTGTAGGCCACATTTATTTTTACCAAACCCTGTGTCTTTATCCCAATGCAGTGTATTTATAATCTTAGAGTCATTGAGCACCATAGGATAGAATGAAGATGTCGACAGTGAGAGATCAATTTATTCATTGCCAAACAGGCATTGGAAGACCCTTCGTTGTTAGCATTGAAGGAGAAACTCATTTGGTAGAGAATTTTCATTCTAGCAAGCAATCAAAATCGTTGACCTTTTTTCAATATGCTATCTATACTACAGTGCAAGTTAAATTCGCCCTTTTGCTTATAAAAGAAAATGGTTTTGCAGAAATCGTTTGAAGTTGACTAGAATCGATGAAATGCTATTTCTGTGACAAGTGAATTTCGCGTTACTCTCTGATACTCAATTTGCCTTTTTGCAAAAGACGTTTAAAAAAACGTGTTTTCTGTTGTTTGTGGTAAAAGCTTTTAGCGATAACCAAACAAATTCTTGATTGTTGGTATCTGATTTGTCTTCATTAGGCTTCTGATCAATATTAATCTTTTTCAATAAACGTTCGCTTATTCAAACTGAACCACTATGATAGAATATCATTGATGTGTCTTGATAGAAAGTGACATTAAAACTTAATTGAGATTCGATGACATTTTGCTAAAAAAGAGAGAAAGAAATGAATCAAAATGTTGCCTTCAGCTTTTGCTACAAATAGCAATCGCATCCCTCACTTTCATTTGCTCAAAAATCAAAGAAATTTTATCAGAATTTAACGTTAGATATTATTTTATCAATAAGACAGACTTTGTAGATTGCATGAACACTAAAATAAATATCATCTTGCCTCTCTAAAACTTAAACAGCGTTGAATGTAATATTTTGAACTTGGGGAACAATTTCTGTCTTTATTTAATCATCCAACTCTAGGTAAAAGATCGATCTTTAAATGTAACCATAGGATTGAATCACTACATTTTTGAGATCAATTTAGAATGTCAAAAAAGTTAATTTTAATTGGAATTACTACTTTTCCTTAGCTTAGCTACTTTTTCCAATAAACGTAACACTGTGATGAAATACTTGATTAAAGTATCCATAATAAATATACATATATATATAAATATATATATATAATATTACATATATTATATATATAAATATATTTATTTATTTATATAAATATATATATATATATATTTATTTATTTGCAGTTAACTCGATGGGGGCTTCAGTTGATAATCAAATTATTGATTTCATTATACAAAAGTGATTGGATGCTTTTCGGCAAAATCTAGTTTGATCGAAAAACAACAAGATTTTTGTGAACAAAAACCTTTAACAGAGCAATCACAGAATTATACTGAAATTTAATACATATCATTCAGTCTTGAGATAAATTGCTTTGATACAAGTCTCCTTGTTTCCGTATACCATATAAAAACAATGCCTTTCTAAAAGGAAGTGAATCAAGGTATTAAAAACTGCTCAGTTACAAGTACAACGAAATGATCAGAGGTGACTTACCTTCGGTGTTAGAATATTTCACTGTGGTAATAATATATAATCAGTTAGGAAGAATAGCAGGTACTGAACAAGGTTGATGAATAAGCACTTTGCGCGATAATGATGATAATATACAGCTAAGGAATAGTTTGAGTTGATATTTCTCTGCCTGTTTCAATCATTCCTTGTGCTCAACAAGAAGTTAATACCAAAATCAACGAAAAAAATATATTTCTATGAAAAGGATATCTAGATTCCGCAATGAGCTTGGCAAATTTCCGTATTGGATTATTTTCCTTGAGGCAAAACAGAGCTCGACTCCCATGAGGATTTGTTGTATTTTTAGAATGGTGTGAATGGGCCATGTTAGTCGTGGTGTGTGATCCCAAAGGAATCCCTTTTTTTCCTGCTCCATTTTCAGTTCGGTGAGATCCTTGGAGACCTGCCTTATTTAAAGATACATTTTCATGATTTGATATCTTATCCGGGTGCTCTTCGACGTTCATAATGTCTACAGGTACAAACGGACTTAAAAAAACCCATTATAACTTGGGCTAGTAATCACAGAAATCCACGCCATTACTTAGTTTTCTGTCACTTTTATGGCTTTGCCATCCTGGAAACAGAAATAAGACTTGTGACACAGAGCAATGACAATCCTCCGTTGCTAGCTGAGGACTAACCTCGAAAATTCACTCAACATCAAATTAATCTTTTCTTTTTCAACGCAATCCAGCTATCGAGATCGTCAGCAACTTTTCAAATATTCCCGATCTTTAAATGCTAAACCAAGTAGTCATTTTCTCCATGCAATGCTTTAGCTGAAGTTTCGTCTTGATTCGCCATGCATACACTTAGCCATGCTCCTAGTTAGTAAGAAGAGAACTACTACTATGTACAACAATAATCTTCGAAAGAATAGTTCGTTTATTCTTAACGATGTCCTCCTGACTTGATAATTAAAATACTGAATGTTCTTTTAACTATCTTTTTGTGAAGAAAGTAACACGGAATTTGTTGGCAAAACCCAACAATAACATTAATTGGACGTACTGCAAGTCTCGGTAAAAAAAATGCTTTTTTGACTAATTTGCAAGTTAGATTTTCTGCCAATTGCTGGTACACAATAAATATGGTGTTGTCTGCTAAAGAGGTCTCATTCGAAGCTGACAATAGTACACCTGCTCCGTCTTTGTTGTCCAAGTTAGCACAATAAGAACATGTTCGGAGACCATTCTTTTCTCAACAAATCAACCTGAGCGACGGAGAGTTGTGTCAAACTGTACAAGACAGAAAGAAACATTTTGCCAGATTACAACTGAAACATTATCAAGTAATTGACGTCATTGAATCAAATTCAAGATTTATCGTTTATGTTCTAAGACACTTTAGAAAACGACCTTGTACGCTAACAGCGAGCTTTTTCTTACATTGTTTATCAGATGCAGTTTTCTAAAGCGGCTGGCAGAAAATGACTGTTTAAATAACTATAATCCATATATTCATAATACACATACAAGATAAATAGCTGTAGTGACGAACTTACTGGCCACAGTATGTGCAATGTACACATCTGCTACTTCAAGCGTTCAATTACCCTTACTCAAATCAAGGCCTACAATAAATAATCGTAAAATCTCTAGACCAAAGACCCAAAAGGTATTCATATATATCTATATCTATATAAAATATATATATACATATATATATATATATATATATATATTTATATATATATATATAAATATATATATATATATATATATATATATATATCAGTTACGTCTCTGTAAAAATGGACACAGTTAGGAAAGAAGTGCATTTAATACTTTTCAATAAAGAGCTAAAAATTTGTATTTTGCTTACGAAAAACGTTCATAAGATATTTCTTCATCATTAAAGAGAGAAAAAGAGGTTCGATGCATTTTTAAAAAAAGTGCCTATCACATTTTTCATTAAAGAAGTGCAAAACATGATTTAGTTAGTGAAAGAATATAGAATATAGCTAAGACTGATGATATGAGACACTTGTCATCACAGGTAAAGAAAGAGACGCAGCTCAGTAGAGTTAGGATCCATTAGGTAGTTCTCTGTACAATTAGAACAGAACTTCGATTCACTTTAGGACAAGAGTAAATCAGATACTTTGAGATAAAGAGGTAAAATGTAGGTTTCAGTACAAAATAACATTCAGATATTCTTCGCTAAAATAGCAAAAATACCTTTGGTTCAGTTGGAGGAAAAGAGCACCAAGTATTTAAATGAAAGTACATTAAAAGTATACCTAGCAGCTGGAAAAAGAGTAAAAGAGACGCATGTTACTAACAAAGTGATATCAACACGGGATTTATTTTGGTGGAAAAATTTAAAAAATACGTTTAAGTAAAACAGGTGATTCTAGATAGGACAGATAGAGGGACAGAGAGATGGAAAGATGCATTTAGTAGATAGATAGGTAGATAGACAGACAGATAGA
>RDPX01000517.1:36559-47923 GCA_003991215.1 Morbakka virulenta | reverse complement strand
GATATATAGATGTATAGATATATAGATGTATAGATATATAGATGTATAGATATATAGATGTATAGATATATAGATGTATAGATGTATAGATGTATAGATATATAGATGTATAGATATATAGATGTATAGATATATAGAGGTATAGATATATAGATATAGATATATAGATATATAGATATATAGATGTATAGATATATAGATGTATAGATATATAGATGTATAGATATATAGATGTATAGATATATAGATGTATAGATATATAGATGTATAGATATATAGATGTATAGATATATAGATGTATAGATAGATAGATGTATAGATAGATAGATATATAGATATATAGATATATAGATATATAGATATATAGATATATAGATATATAGATATATAGATATATAGATATATAGATATATAGATATATAGATATATAGATATATAGATTTATAGATTTATAGATATATAGATTAGATATATAGATATATAAATATATAGATATAGATATATCCGTTTGGAGATTCGTTTTCGCCTCAGCAAAGTGCAGAACATATGGTGGGTTAGCTAGGGAAAGGATGCATCATATAAGCGTGCAGATAAGAAGTAAAATTATATTACTTAATGGAGGAGAGCTCATATAAGATAATTTACAGTAAAGACAGAAAGTTCGGTTTGGACAATTTATACGAGCAGATTAACTGAAGAATATAATGAAGTAGACTTGAAGTTGGAATAGATCCATCAGTATACTACCAGTTAAATGGTAATATATGGTTTATTTTAATAAAGAATATTCCATTCACACACTATTAAAAGAACAATTAAAGCACCTGTTTCTTTGAGAAAAGGGTGCATGAGATCATTTTTAGTAAAATGTAACAACTTGTATTTGAAATGGGTGGATTAGGGACCTCTTCATTAGAGGCAAAGGGGGGGGGGGATATTTTTTACTATTTTACGTAAAGAATCAGTTAGATAATACTCAATAACGTTGAAAAAAAATTCCTGTTTCGTTCGAAAAAGAATAGATAAAGGACTTGTTATTCTTGAGCAAAATGGATCTTTGTTTCCGTTGCTTCAACTTATTCTGGCAAGCCAGACAACCACCCACTACTCAACCTTTGAATTAAAACCACACTGGGAAACATGCTGTGTTGATTGGAGTATTTGTTTTCTGGAGAAAAAGCGGCTTTCGTTGAGACGTCTATAATTTTTAAATATTAATATATTTTATATTAATAACTTGATTCTTTATGTATTAATAATTGTTTTGGTAAATAATTTGAATAATTATATATATATACTTCATGCAGAGGATAAGTGGATTAAAAGACTTCCTTCTTGTCACCCTTGTGGATATAACTCGTCCTTGAGTTATTATGGGCAATTGGGCAAGTGGGTTTGTTTTTTTTGTAAACGATCCGATATGATCAAATTTCAAACTGTTTCCTGTTTTAATTAAAATTTAATGTTTTGTAGTTTATTAGATTGCTATTACTGGCTATAAACATATGAATTATGAAGTTGCAAGTGGCAACGAAATATTTCAATGTTAAGTTAATAAATATTCCGATTTGTTTCTTTGTTGCTTTTCTTATTATATATATATACATATACATTCATATACATATATATTCATTATTATTATTATTATTATTATTATTATTTCAGCAATAAAAAGGCAAAAGTATAGGTAGTAAAAGACGACAGAAAAAAACCCAATTTAGTAGACTACTTACAGATTCCATCCAAAGACCAAAACAACATTTTGAAACATTTGTAACCCCATTGAACAACAGCAACACCAAAGCCTACAGGAATTAAAAAAACACAAGTCAAAAAAGGAAGTCAAAAAAGGAAGTCAAAAAAGGAAGTCAAAAAAAGGAAGTCAAAAAAGGAAGTCAAAAAAGGAAGTCATCATTCTTATTCCTGGTGTACCATTTTCTACAAGGCTTCCTTTCAAAAGTCATGTTCAAAAGAGAAAATTCAGCACATGAACCAAACATAATTGCATATTTGTTTTCCCTTGTCATATATTACATTATGTTTTATCATTCTACGAATATTATTTTGAGCATTATCACAGAGATCAGAATCACAGTGTTAAATTTCAGAACAACAATATATAATGAAGAGCAAACGACCACTCTTTTACTGTCAGAGTACGTTAAGATGATGCACAGTAATGTTTATGATATAGCAGGGGTTCAAATAAAGAGTGGCTTTCACTTTGCTATTATAGATATAAAATAAATAAATATATGTGTATAATATATATATATGTATATGTATATATATATATATATATATATATATAAAGTTCAATTTGCAAACAAATATTTCACTGTTCAACTTTCCAATAGCTCATCAGAGCAGCTTGGAACATCATGAACATAATCTGCTTGTATTTATTCCATACAATCTTCAATTGAAACTCATAAGAAGATTCCTTTAGAGAGCATCAAATTCTGAGTACTAAAAAGTTTTGCGTTTTTTCATTGCCTATCTTTGTATTATACATCATATATATACATAAGCACATATACATATATATAAATATATATAAATACATATAGACCTGACGAAGTAAATATACGAAAGCTTGTCCTATCATACAAAATGTCTTTGTTGTTGAAATTTATATATGAATATATATATATATATATATATATTATATGCGACGGCTTCTGTGGTCAATAATAGTGAAAAAACGGAACCAAAATAGTAAATTTGAGGAATAACTTCATTGCTTGTGCTTGTGCTACAAAGCTTCACATATTTTGCATTATTTTGTAGACACGAAACTTTCAGTTGCACAAGAAAGGTAGCTAACCCTCGCGTTTATTTTATATATATATATATATATATACTATTTAGAGAGCTATGGATGGGTCTACATTTTCTTTTCTTGTGGACTAATCCTTATTCATCGATAAAATTAATTCAATTCCACGAAAGAAAGGGATGTTTATGATATAAAATAGTTATACAACTTATTAGTGGGTCTTACTACCTTGTGATATGGTCATATTTCTGATATGGCCAAACCATTATCATCTTTTCATTTTATTTCAATATTTGCAAAAATCAGACGTTTTATTCTTCAATGTACGTCTGTGGGTATCTCTGTGTCTTCAGAAAGTAAAAAGAACAGACAATTGCGGAATGTTGACAACACAAGTGAGAATGCAAGACAAGAGAAATAACTACTAATTGAATAAGAGAAAAGAGTTCAATAGAAATTAATGTTTTTGCCAAACTGCGTCTCAATAAAATAGCAGTTTAGATTTTCTCACTTAGCGACTAACTCATTTTTCTTATTGTTGTAAATTACTTTGAACATGTGTCACCAGGGTACTCCCAAGAGATTCTAAAATCAAGTTTCAAGGTTCATTCCTCAATTTTAACGCCTTCGTCCAAATGAAAAGCATCCTTTCAAGTTGTGAGTCAAGTATATCATTTCTCTACTCTACAATATTGAAATTTTGTCAGATATTTGCCATTTCTCAATTTCAAGTGGACTTTTATGAAAAGCTCTATCTAGTCATGAATTTCATTTTGAGAATCTAAATTTTGAAATTAAGTTCCTGATTATATTAACTAATCAGAAATTAAATAAAAATTAATTAATTAAATATAACGAAGTTAACCTGTTTATGACACGCTAATTTTCTGTACAATTTGTCAGTCAGTCAAACGTCTGTTAATCTTGAATACCATTACAGGACTTGCGATTCAGCACAAATATAGATAAATATTTCATAAAAAACACGATAGTTTTTAACCTTTTCATCATTAACATATTTCGGTATTCACATGCCTTCTTCAGAATGTATATAAAATTTTATATAAATATAATTCAGAATGTATATAAAATTTTATATTCATTCTGAAGAGGGTATGTGAATACCGAAACATGTTAATGATGAAAACGTTAAAAACTATCGTGTTTTTTATGAAACATTACAGAACTATTTATTTGACAGAGCAACACCTAGTAGCCTTGCTAATATATTCATTAATTCATTATGTAATCATAGATTGTTACCCTAAGTTGATTCCAATTTACCAAATCGTCCCAAAACCAACCAAACTTTCCAAAATCATACCAACTCTCCCCTCTGGAAACGGAAATGGTAACTAATTACTTAACAAAAAAGTGATGCAAACCAGTTTGATGGTTAATCTTCATTCCCGGTGACATGATCATGTCTAATTCAAACCACTTATTAAAAACCAAAAGGAATGCGAGTGCTAGTTTTCATATCTCAAAATAAGCAGCTTTTGTTAGGATAAGAAGTTCTTTCTAAGAAGAAAAGCTATTCAGATTTAGCATTTGTTTCTTTGAAGTTTATTGTTGACATTGTTTTTATTTCATACCATGTGTTCCTTTGTGTTGAATTTGTGATTATTTTTATGCTGTTATCTTATACTATTTTTTCCTATATGTGAACTTTGTTTTCTTTTGTTTATTTTCAATGCAGGTGAAAATGAAGCATGGTATGAAGGAGAAAGGTCCTTCTAAAGAAGGACGAGATAGGAAAAAGAGTTAAATATTAACAAAATAAATAAAGACGTAAATAAACAAATAATAACAATTACTTAAATGAAAACCTGATCAAGTTAATATATGAAAGCTTGTCCCATCATACAAAATGTCTTTTTTGTTGACATTTATATACTTTTAAAGAAGACTACCTGCTTTGATGAAATTTATATTTATAGTAATATTAGTAAAGTATACCAATGTTCACTAAGAAAGCTCAATGTTTCCAGAGCATTTATAAATCGAGTATAGTATACAAAATAACTAGACAAATTTAGCAGTTACTACTAGCTTCATGTTTTCTTAACAATCTTCAAACTATATATATATATATATATATGTGTGTGTGTGTGTGCGTATGAGCTAAAAGTAGGATTGTTCAACGGTCAAATTCATATTATAAGCTGAAGTTTGTAGTAGGCAGCCACTGTCGAAGCTCTCCGTTCACAGTTTGGAGGTCACCAAAAAGGCCAATGGTTCTGCAGTGAAGCACCTGTTTTTGGCATTTGCCTTCCCCTATATATGCACTGGTGGCTCTGTGCTAGCCCGATTCTGTACATGACGTCGGCATAACGTCCATGGCCGGACCCCAGCCTGTTAAGCAAAAACCAGGGCGCCAGAGGTAGATCGTGCGCTGGACGCTCAGTCGACGGCTCTGGTATGTACTGGTTCAAAGTACACTCAATACTGCTCCACATGCCCTGCGACCTCTCTGCTGTCCACAAATATGGAGAGCTACCCTTTGCGCCACGTCCAATGTTTCGCATTCTTGTGGATAGAGGACGTCTGGATGAGAGCCTTTGTGGTGCCTGTCTGTGAGCAATTGCTGTGGGGTTGAGTAGGTGAGATAGGCTATTAAGTGCTCTGCTGTAGTTCTTAAGAATGATGTTTTCTCTCCTCAAGTCAGGTAGCTAAATTCTGAGAGAATGGGATACAAAAGAAGAGGCGTAGAAGTAAAAGGTGACACCAAGACTCATGAAATAGTGTAACACTGCTGAACACATGATCACACCTTTCATTGGAACTGGAAAGAGATTACAGACAAGGAAACCAAGACAACAACAAGAATATCAAAAGAAACAATCCATTCCCTGCAGCACAGCTATCACATTAACAGTATACCTTACACTCTTCCAGAAACATGGCCCCCAGCACTAAAACAAGATACACAACAAACACCACTCCAAAAACGTTTTCTGTGTCACCATGTGCATCAGCACAAATGATGTGTGAAAGAGCTGTACCTAATCAATGCAATAGCTTATCAATAAGAGACGTTCCTCCTGAAAACGTAGCTCAATGAAAACTTACCATTCATGACATGATCAAGAGTTTACAAAGTTAAGAATTTTCATATTCATGTATAGTAAAGCAAATGAAAAACGCAATAGATGCTAATATGTAAAATATGTAATTTGACAAAAACGACAAAAGTAAGTAGGCTGAGTTGCAATCAGTGCCTTTGATTATAATGAGCAAATCCTATACAGCCTAAGATATTGGGGCTGCGTTCTTAATTTGTAGGGGTTTTAATTAATTTTACTATTTTTTAGCTTCATAAATTGAATTCTTTTTCCTTTCCTAACTTTTTTTTCTTTGTAACCTTGTAATAGGCCTCATAGAGATCGCAGTATCTTAAAATTTCATATTTAAAATTATTGATATCTATTACCAGTCTAAACATCAAATAAAAATAGTAATAATCCCATCACTTTTCAACCCTACCTTGCAAAATTATTTTCAGGACGTATTTGTAATAAACAAGACAGAATGAATTAAAAGACAAATTTACATTACACTTATTTGAAATTAAGTTTCAAATAGCATTGAATTTCTATGATTTTTTTTTTCAAACTTTATCCTCGAAATGATATTTTTAAACGACAAACATTTTCCAAAACGGTGAATGCTAAAACGAATGTATCGCAAGTTTGGATAAAAAAACTAAGATAAGCAATACATTAAGCGATACATTTCCATGTTTGTATTATTAAAGGATATAAGAAGGCATTTAAACCATGGGTATCCCACGGAACCTTGAAATTGCAGGTTGGCATCCAGCGGGGTATCTGTCTCGTAGGGGCGACGCCTTCTTTATCTGGCTAACCCTCCTAGAAATGATGTCTCAAAAAAAATACCGGTGTCTGTGTGTCACTCTATCTAATCCCATTCTTATCAACGTTAACCTCAATAAGCCAGCCAGCTGATGCTCTGAACCTATGATACTGTTTTAGACATCTATTTCTGTTTTCAACAATTTATATGACGATTTTAACCAAAAGAATGAGCACCAGTATCCTGAAGACTTTCAAAGGTCAGGGTATGCTAAGAATCTCCGGACACAAGACCGATTCCACAGATGAAAGTGCAGATTTAAAATGTGGTAGTAATGGCTCTCTACATAGATAAAGAAAGATCTTTAACTTTAAAAACTATTATATCTTGCCCACAAATTTAGTTAGCAAAAAAACAAGAACTTATTTTGTCTTGTAATATATTAGAGGGGTACAACTTCATATTTTTATTTTCAAATGTGAGAATATGATAAAGTCATTTGTTATAGTTATTGAAGTTAAAGATTCATTCTTTTATGGTAATGTTATGATGACAGGTAAGTTACTTTAGAACTGAGTGTTGCATGTATTACCGAAGGTCTCAGACACCTGCAGGCAATTGAAATAAAACTATATGAATTACAGGAAACATTTATTTTTCACTCTTTTCATCCCAAACAAGGCTGACTGGAAGCTTCTTCTTTTCTGTTGCAGTTTCGGTTTTAAACTATAAATAAAATATTTTGATTTATTGAGTTTCTTCTCTCTTCCAATTCTATTTTAAGTGAATGTCTCTTAGCAGACCTACACATGATATAGAAAATGTTAATATATATATATATATATATATATATATATATATATATATCCATCTATCTGTCTATTAATCAATCAATCAATCAATCAGTCAATCCATCTGTCTGTCTATCAATCAATCAATTAATCAGTCAGTCAATCCATCTATCTATCTATCTCTATCTATCTATCTATCATCTATCTATCTATATATTTATCTATCTATCATCTATCTATCTGTCTGTCTATCAATCAATCAATCAATCAGTCAATCCATCTATCTATCTATCTCTCTCTATCTATTTATCTATCATCTATCTATCTATCTATCTATCTATCTATCATCTATCTATAAATCTCTTCATCCATCTATCTTTCTATCTATCTATCTATCTCTATCTATCTATCTATCCATCTATCTCTATCTATCTATCTATCTATCTCTATCTATTTATCTATCATCTATCTATCTATCTATCTCTATCTATCTATCTATCTCTATCTATCTATCCGTCTATCTATCTATCTATCTTTCTTTCTATCTATCTATCTATTTATCTATCTATCTATCTGTCTGTCTATCAATCAATCAGTCAATCCATCTATTTATCTATCTCTATCTATTTATCCATCATCTATCTATCTATCCATCTATCTCTATCTATCTATCTATCTATCTCTATCCATCTATCTATCTATCTTTCTATCTATCTATCTATCCATCTATCTCTATCTATCTATCTATCATCTATCTAACTATCTGTCTGTCTGTCTATCAATCAATCAATCATTCAGTCAATCCATCTATCTATCTATCTCTCTCTATCTATTTATCCATCATCTATCTATCTATCTATCTATCTATCTCTATCTATCTATCTATCTATCTCTATCCATCTGTCTGTCTATCGATCAAGCATTCTATCAGTCAATCCATCTATCTATCTATCTCTATCTATTTATCTATCTATCTGTCTATATATCTATCTATCCATCTATCTATCTGTCTATCTACCAATCAATTAATGAATCAATCAATCAGTCAATCCATGTATCTATCTCTATATATATATATATATATATCTCTTCGTATTTTCACCAAGGTTACAGGTTTTCCTTGCAAATATTTTTGTGAAAGATTTTCTTTATTCTGGCTTTCTTCAAATTCATGCACTTTGTGAGACTAATTTTAATAAGAGTATTAAAAATAGTAATCTTCGTGTTGGCAGTTATCTATTTTTGTTTTGACTAGATTCTACAGCTCTTCTTCACCATTTTTTATGCTTGATTATCCTGCTGATTGAGTACAAGAAAGTGGGTCTAAAAACCTTCACATGTGCTATGAATTGTCTCTCCTTCAGACCACTTGTTACCTATTTGTCTGCTAGTAATTGAGACAGTAACAAATTCTATCAAAAAAACTCTGAGCAAGCATCACAATGCAAACAGATTTATCTTTGGCTAACTTCAGTGCTCATCACATACCCTGATTGAGGCATTCTAACTGGACTGCTGTACTGCCATTTTTGGTACTTTCTTTTTTCTTGCTGTGTGTTTTGATACCTATGTCAGTTCCCAGATTTGACAATGTATTCTCAATTATTTGCCATCATTTTACATACAATTATTCTTCAGTCCAATGTAAATTGCGAAAATCGCAAATACAGAAACAACATTAAATAGCTCATAATTACATGACAATTAGGCTTAAACTTACAAAGAACAAAAAATAGCCTTTGCTGAACAGAAATTCGTAGTAAACAATCTTAGTCAAAAAACCGTTATTCTTCTTCTTGGTGTCATATCCTCTATTTACATAGATTATTATATCACTTCACTTCCCTTTTCTCCTGTCATTCTCGAGAGCTCTGAGTGGCGAAAATCCACACCTTTCTCACTCAACCATTTCCTCAAACTGCTTATCAATGCCTTACGTTTTATAATAGCCCTGCCCTTCTTTCCTTCACACTTTTCCTGCCATCACTACGTCTTCGAGACACATTAAGCACATTGTAATTAAGCTAGCTCTCTATGCTAGATTTTGCAAATTGTAGCAAATTCTTGTGATTGCTACGAATTTTAGCAATTTCTTGCTGACTAGTTAATTGGACCGTTTATGACTATGGACGGGATTTGATAGATGTTTTGCAAATTTTGGTGCAATTTTCTATGTTGGTAGATTTTGGAGAATTTTGGCTTATTTTTTTGAAATTTAGCGCATTTTGACATTTTAACCAACAGTTGATTAACATCAACAACATGTGTGCAAAGACAAACTACTCTCCTCAATATGTTTCAAAAAAATCATCATCCCCCTGCAGTCAGTTAAAATCTACCAAATTCCATTAAATTGACAGAAATCCATTTAAATCGGGCTGGTTGTGAGAAAATAGCCTTGTAGTTATCAACATCATCTAAGACTCACCAAAATCAGCCTTACTTTCCACTATTCACCAAAATATCTCGAAAGTATTTCTACTCCCATTAGCTTTTAAAGTGTTTCAGTGTAAGACAAGTTTGTCCAATCTGCCAATGTTTGCTAAAAAGTTATCTTGATACTAAATTGTAGTAGTAATCCATGGTGTTTTTAATTGGATTGAATCAGGGAAGAAGGAAAAGATGACGTTTCAACTTGCCAGTTAATGGACTGGGTGGAAATAGAAGAGAAATAGGGAAATTGTTAGAGATGCCACTGAATAAAAATTCTCACCAATTGGCTGGGTTGAATTTAAGATATGTTGAGATTGCCTGATTTCTGCAATGCTCATATTCAAAGCTAGTAAGATAGAGTGCAGAAAACTGGTATACCAACACTATTCAGCTATTTGCAATACAAGCTAGCAGCATACGTGCTGAAGTTGTTCCATTTAGGACAGCTTGTGCTATACTTTTATACAATCATGTTACAAAATAAATGACCTAGTATCTACTTTCCGTCATTTCGAGAGGTAAACATTGAAAAAGAACCTGATAAAATGTTTTTAAGATAGAGCCAAGGTTTCTTTCTTATGTATGGCAATATAACTTTAATCTGGCAACACATTTGTTCGAAATACAATTAGATAAAATGCAAAATGAATTTCTAAAGAAAATTGGTATTTTAATCTGTCTGAATTGACTTCTCAAACAGTTGTACTTCTTACGATGTCTAAAAGCAGACAATACAACAGCATGCGTTTCTTCATCGTTTTAGTGTATTAATTTCCAATTTGAAACAGTCGTCAACAGTCGTGAATTTATATTTATCTGAATTTAACATTAGGACAAAGATGCAGAAAAGCAATCAACTCAAACCGTTTGAAGCAAAAAACGAGGGGTTGAAAATTATGCATTAATTTTTTAAAGGAAAAATGTATTTGATAACGTTGTTATTATGTAACGTTAGCGGATGTCATTAAAAGCCATAATTGTATCAACTTAAGAATTAATTATTGAAATTGCCTCAGAAAGTTCTTTTGGCTGTTGATTACTAGTTCTTGTCTGCATGATGCTACGTTAAACCAAATGCTTTCCTATCTATCATTTGGTATATTTGCTTTGATATATATATTGAGTATAACGCTCCCTTACGAAATTTTGGTTGAGCAATCTATCTGAGATGGGAACCTGTTGTTAGCGTAATGCAATGCTCACTGCGCATGCGTNGTTGTTTGAGCACTCTGGCAGGATCCCACAATAACTCTTTAACTTGTGTTTGCTCCGGCAACACGGTCAGAGAGTTATGTCTCAGAAGCTCTGTGCTGCACTGACGAGCCCACAAAGGGCGAAACAGTACTATCTGCAGATTGAGTATATAAATATATATATATATATATATAAATCCAGTATAGCATACAAAATAACTAGACAAATTTAGCAGTTACTACTAGTTTCATGTTTTCTTAACAATAATAATAACAATTGTAATAATAATAATAATTGTTAAGAAAACATGAAACTAGTAGTAACTGCTAAATTTGTCTAGTTATTTTGTAT
>RDPX01000517.1:25770-35962 GCA_003991215.1 Morbakka virulenta | reverse complement strand
AAGATATGATAAGTTGGAAAGAATCAAAAAACTATACAGTCCATTTCGACAAGCCTGTTTCGTGATTTTATTCACTCTTCAGGAAATGTAAAACTAAAAATAAACCAGGTGCGCTTTATATCTTATTTAAATAAGATATAAAGCGCACCTGGTTTATTTTTCTCTCTTTCTGTCACTGTCACGTCATTTTTTATCTCACGTGCCTTGTGTCCGTTGAGAAGTGTGTTTTCATTGAAAATAGAATTCTTTTTGTTCACTTCACAGCTCCCCAGTAACAATTAATTTTTGTTGCATGGCAATAAATTGTCACTTAGCAACTTGTTTGAATCTCATCACGTGTACGTTTTTTGCTTGTCAGTTTCTTGATAAAGTCTGTTGTAGACAGACGAAAATTTGAAATAATAAATAAATATTTGGTTTACTCAAGTAAATGTTGGCATACTTTCTTTAGTCATTTCCTGTGTCAAATATATATATATATATATATATATATATATATATATATGTATCAGTGTACTGCCATAAGGCAGGTCTAATAAGAACAACAGACTCTCAACTCCATATTTCTAGTGAGCCACTTCCCATTGCTGATAATATCAGGCACTATTTTTCCTTCCTTGTCTCCTTGTAGTTTTCCCTCTGTGGGTAAGTTGTCATGTCAAAGAGTGTGACTAGTCCCTTTTTTCTTTCTGTCTGCAGTGGTCTTTTTATTGGTCTACTTTCTGTAATCCTTATCAAATCTTCTTTATTGATTACTTTTTGTCCAGCTTATTTTGAGATGTCTCCAAAATTACATCTCACATCCTTCTAGCCGCTGTTTATCTTGTTTCCGTAGTGTCCAGGTCTCTTTCCCTTGCAATAATAAACTCCGATTCAATGTCTTCAACATTCTCTTCTTGAAGTTGAAACTTATGCCCTTAGTTAATAGTTTCCAATTTCTTTTAAAAGCAATTTTGGTCATAGCAATTCGGGCTTATATTTCTTTCGAAAAATTACCGTCTTTACTCAGTATGTTTTCCGCATATTTGAAATTTGCTACTGGACCAAATTTTCACCATTGATCCAACTCGTCATATTTGCATCGTTTCTTCCCATTTTCATGATGACTATGCTGTAGTTACTATCAAACCGCCGACTGTGATGCCCTCTTGGTCCTTCTCAATAGCTTCTTTCATCATGCATTCTACATGAATGTTAAATGACCATGATCAAAGCGGAAAACGTAAGGGAGATCTCTCCAAACGAAAATGCTTTCTGATTCACCTCCAACTACTCTTACTCTGACGTTCTGCTTTATATAAAATGCTTCAATTAGCATTTTATCTTTCCAATCAACTCAAATATGTCGTAAGGTTTTCATAAGCTCTGCCCAACAGACTGAATCAAACGTCTTTTTGTAGCCTACATAAGAGATATGCATATCTTCATAAAATTTCATGCTTCCTTCTCCCAACACTTGTATTAGAGCAATAGCTTCCCTTATTCTTCTCCCTCTTCAAAAGCCAAATTGATCTGCACCTAAATAAGCTACGGTTTTGTTTGCAATTCTGTGACTCAGTACCTTAAGCATTTTATTTGCTGCATGAGTTATGAGACTTATTGTTCTGTGCTCTTTATATTTTAAGGCCTTGATTTTCTTCTCGAGTGAAATCATCATTCTGCTGAGAAAGTCATCTGGTTATTCACCTTGGTCAGCAGTGGTATTTATTGCTTTCTTACCAATCTTTTAACAGTTTAGAAGGTGCATCATATATCCATGTTACTTCACCTCTTTTTAATTCGTCTATGGCTGCCTCTACCTCACAGAGTAATACTGATGGGCCAATATCATCGTCTTCAACATTATGCTTCTGTTCAAGTGGAATGAAGTCAGGAGATTTCTTCTCCTTTGCTTGTAGATGTTCAGTATATTGCAGCCATCGCTTCTGTACTTCTTCTCTTTCTGCTGAGTTACCAGTATTATCCAGTATTGTGTTTGACTTCATCCTCTCCTGTTGTTACCAGTTAGGATCTTGACTCGATCAGAGACCAGATCATAACTTCCCCTCAGATTTAGACTTGCCCACTATTTTTGTCTTGTTCTATCAGGTGCACTTTTCAATTCGTTTTTTAATTGTTTGTTGTCATTCCTGTAACCGTCTTCAGTATTCATGTTTCTATATTTTCTAGGTTCATCCTTTTTATCTATCATTTCCTTAGATACCCATGGTTTCTTAGGTTTGCTTCTCTTGTCTTTGCCTTGTACTTTGTAATGTAATTCTTTGATGTCTAATTATAAGATTAATAATGGGACTAGACGTGCAAACGATCTCCTAGATAAGAGAGAGAGAGAGAGAGAGAGAGAGAGAGAGGGGTGAGTGGGTGGGTGGGGGAGGTGGATACATACATACATACATGCATACATACATTCATGTATACATACATTCATGCATACATACATACATACATACAAACATAAATATATACATGCATGCATATATACATGCATACTTACATACATACATAAATAAATACATACATACATAAATAAATACATACATACATAAATAAATACATACATACATACATACATACGTACATAGATATGTATTAGTTCATACTACATATTTGTTGTTAATATTGAACTAGTTATCTACATAAGTTCATTAGCATGAAAAGGAGAAAGATGTTGTGAACATTTAGTAAGAAGCACATTCTAGTTACTTTTCCTAATGTATGCAGATTTTCCAAACATCATAGAGTAGCACAAACATATCTTAATTTAAAAAATATTCCAAATAAAGTAGTTAATAGGAGTCGAGAGAGTTACTGATTCGAGCATGAAAATGGAAAAAAACTCATCTGGGAGAAAGATAGGAAGACTAATTTAAAAATAACCTGCCATACTCAAGAAAACAGGATTTCAAAAGAGAAAAGATTAACAATTCTTTGGCTTGAGAAAGGCTTTAAAAATGCAAAAGAAGTTTTTCATTGCTTTGTTGAATCAATTTCCATCTCCTTAAATGATTCATCTACAAAGTTTACAAAAATCATTAAGAAAAAATGCGAGCCACACAAATTTGAGAAGAAAGTTGTTGTTTTTTTCTGGATGACATCAACAGCGATTTTTAAAATCATGTTATGAAAACAATATTCAACATGATTGTTTTTTTCAACAACTTGTAAAATTACCCATCTGAGAATCACCGAAATTACTTCTACACTAATCTTTTGTGTTTTCAACAAATTCTCCAGAGACCAACATGGATAGTGACGTCATTATGACCTCTCTATATATTTTGTTTATTTTCGGTAACATGCTGTCTTTGCAGGCCTTAACATTTGAGGAAATTTATTTGGTTCGCCAGTAGTATGGTTTTTCAGCTGCCATAAACATTTCTGAATTTTATCAACAGTTGGGTCACACTGATTATTAAGTATTGTTTTCATAGAGTTAAGTCGATTAAAATCATGATATCACACAGTTGTTTGAACTTTATTGAAAATATTTTGAAGCTGATCAATCCATTGGTTTACTAGGGCATTTTCTTTGCTGGTAAGAATGCTATTCGTATCCTTCACGCTTACATACCCAGTGTGAAGTTTACTGCAATTATTCCTCTGCACTCCAAAATTAACCGTCATGATCAATTCAGGCATAGATGATTGATCTGATTTAATTGATCAAAAAGGCAATGTCACCTGTTGTACTGAATATTTCTGTACTATTTTCGATGGTCATTTGAAGCTGTATCATGCATTATTTGACAATTGAAGCTTAGCTCTCATAAGAACTTGGACTTATTACACTGGCCTGCGAAGTTTTAAAGGTCAAGTATGTGATAACTGATTCTAGGATAGTTTGCAATGTAAAATCCAAAAGTCGAACTCATTAAGCAAGAGGGCGTTAATAACAAAAGAATTGTTATTAACGCCTTTTAGTGATATTTATTACCTTAATTATGGATTTAGAGTTTCACAAAGAGCATGTATTTTATCTAACAAACTTCAGAAAAAAAGATTACACATTACACAAAATCTAATCATGGATAAAGGGTTTTTCAGTGACTTTCTCCTGTGTTAAGTAGCCGCCGCGTCTCATTTCAAACACCAACAGCAGCCTGCAAGAAAGTTCACTTGCCATCAGCCTTGGTTGCGTTCTTCCATAACACGAATTTCGATCAAGAACCTGCGTTTCCAGGTTCTTGATCCTGTTCTTCACTTAAGTCTCCATAGTTCTGAGGGAAATAGTCTAAGTGGGAACGTAGACAGTGCATTTTGACTGACATGTGAGCCCCTAAGTTTTGAAAGTTCTTTTTAATCTCCTCTACATCCTTCTTGTATTCCGCATTCCAGGTGTTTCCAAGAAAGTTTGTAATTACTGACTTACGCGACAGCTAAGCAAACAGCTCAGCTGCACTCAGCGCACCATCGGACATTGAGTCCATCATGAGTTTCCCTATTTGAGGCGCATCAAAATTGCCAGCCGTAAGACTTTCAAAGCCCATCCAAGGAAACGTCTGCTAAGGAAAGTAAACCCTCTGTCTTCCCTGTCCATTCCCTTGACAAAGTTCTTAATCAGTCTCAGTTTGATGTGTGAGGGTGAAAGTAATATCTTATCTGGTTCAACAAAAGGGGCAGACTGAACATTGTGCAAACCAGGTTCCAACCCTTGTCTTGGGGGCCATTCTTGTGTGATATAATGTTGATCATCATTTCGGAATCTCCTACAAATACAGAAAGTATGAATACTTTGTGTACCCACCCACTAGTCAAAAAACCAATCCTACAAACTTAAGACCTCACAGATCAACCAAACATGGTCATGGTAGTTCAGAGCAGATAGCATCTGATCCATGTTGTTTTGGGTTTCTTTCAATTGCACAGAATGACCAATTGGAATCAAAGAGTATTTATTTTCATTTTTTTTCAAGGAGAACTGCTTTGAGACTTCTGCTGGACGAATCAATGAAAAGTGTCCATTCTGTAGCAACATAGCCCATCTCCATTGATTTCAGCAAATCAGCAATGTTGTTGCAGTAAACCAATGACGAGTCTCTCTGGGTTGTGAAGAAGTGTCTAAATTCTCTTTCACCCTCTCTATACCAGTAGAATGTTGTTCCAGGTGCAATCAAATTGTTCTCACAAAGCAGAGAACCCAAAAACTGTACCGATTCCTTTGAGAGGTTTAGATCTCCTGTCAGGTTATTGGGATCTGCTTGTGGTAGAGGCACTGACCGTTCACTCTCTTCTGGCATGTATTCCTCACCCTCTGGTCTGTCATATGTGCCATCACATTACGATTCAGAGCTAAATTACATCGCACATTTGGCTCGGGAACAGTTAGGTCTGGACCATGAGGAACATCAGGATACTGAACACAATGCTTGTTCTTGCGATTGATTTCTTGAAGATTAGTGATGCAAAAATAGCACCCTCTCTCCACACCATAGAAACAGCAGCGAATGGCTTACTTTTCCTTTCTCCAATTCTGCAAGTTCTTAAAACATATTTTGCAGCTAACAAGAGGTGCAAATGGCTTCTCCTGGTGTCCAAGCTTAACTCCAAAGTAAGCATGATATGCCTTCTTCACAAAATCAGTTAATTTTGCAAGGAGACCATTAAGAATCATATTAACACATATGTAACAGAACCTATCAGGATGGTTTGTACACTTGCCCTCCATTCTTTCTTGATCTAAAATACTAAATAGAAACAGTACATCTGCTCCTTGACTGCAGTTCATCTCTGGTAAACAATAAATGTCGATCCATGTGTAAACAGAAATAGTTTCATTTTCAGTTTGAAAAAGTTAAAGGCAGATGCAGTTTCGATTTCAGACTGAGGCTGCTCCAGTTTCGTTTTCTATATAAAAACAAAGATTAGGCCAGGCACAGCCCTGTTTTTTTTAAACTGAGTACAATTCAAGGATCAAAACATGCACTCATCCTATCTTAAAAATTTGACCTGACCAAAGAAAATGGATGGCATTTCTCGATTCAGCGTACCAAAAAATACACAATTCAGTTAAAAAACCTTCGACCTTTGAAACACCTTTGAAAGTCAAACCACGGCAAAAAATTATTTTCTTATATATACATATACATATACATATATATATGTATATATTTATATATATATATATATATATATATATATATATATGTTTGTGTGTGTGTGTATGAAATTCAATAAATAAGTGTTTAAAAGTACAAAGCTAGTTGAAGACTAAATTAAACCCCAAAGTAAACTAGAACAAATTTCAATCCATCCATCTGTCTATTCCTCTATCTATTTATCTATTCATCTATTGAAATCCCATGGTGTATGACCACAAATCAGGCGAAAAAGCTTCGACCTTTAAAAAAAGTTTTCAAATGCAGGCTAGTATTATTAATACAAATCAAAGAAAACTTGTTTACAAAGCTCACTGTTGCTGTCAACTTTGTACTCACTTAAAGAGGGCTCGACATTGTAGCTGTAAATATCATAGCTTTATAATGCGGCTTATCTCTGTTGTTTATGTACTCTATTCGGTAGGAACTAGGAATATAAAACGTTGAGAGAAAGATACTTAAAAGCACACGACAAGAACTGTTTTTTATTCATTAAAAATAATACTTGACGTAGTCGACAGGATAAGTTTAACCATTATTGTATTTTACTGACGCTGGTTATACAAAACAAACCAAGTCAAAGATAATTAAAGACTTTGTGTTGTAGCTGATTTAATCTACTACTGACCAGTTCCAAACTATTTGGCTGCTCATCAAATCATCCGTCACCTGCTTACCATGACTTCACGTACCCTGATCGGAGAGCTAAGTGGGTGCTAGACAAAAATCAGAGTTTTAAATACATATGTATGGTCAATTCTTTTATATGGTTGTGAGTGTTGGACAATTAACAGAGAAATGGAAAAGAAATTAGAGGCAGCAGAGATGTGGTTTATCAGAAGAATGATGAAAATATCATGGACAGAGAAAAGGTCAAACGAATCAATTCTTAAAGAAATTAATACAGAAAGGTCATTAATTAAGACTATAAGAAAAAGACAACTGGAATTCCCAGGATACACATATCGTCATAAAAGCTTAGAAAACCTGGCCCTTACAGGAAAGATTGATGAAAACGTAGCAGGGGTCGGCAAAGGATAACATTTGTTGGAAGTCTGAACTCATGGCTGCCAAAGTCATGGCAGCAAGTGCGACCTTCTAAGACAGACAGAGATCTGATCTGATTGAAGAGCCATGATCACCAATGTCTGTTCCAGACAAGGCACATGAAGAAGAAGATATAAGTAAATTCTTAGCTACAAACATTTACAGGAGGAGAACGAAAACACGACCAGACCCAGTGCAGTAATGGATGGCGACACAACCATTTTGCATTTTTTCGTTCCAAGCTCCTTGTTCATATGTTAAAAAAAGTTTACTTACCACCATGTAGTACGTAAAAGATTATAATTGATTAGAATGACATTGCCAAGAAAGGGTAATGTTAATAATGGACCCAGCAATTCCAGCCCCGACCCTACAATGGATAGTATGCCAATGGTCTTCAAAATGCAACCACAACAGACGCCCGTGCAGGAACAAATGATTCTGCTTTTCTCACAGCTGCTTTCATATTCAAACTCATTACTAAATCCATTGAAGACAAAATTTGATGCTCTCAAAACCTGATTTAACTTTTTTTTCTGATGGCACCAACAGCAAACGAATCACTTTAATGAATGCATGGAAGAGGTGCAAACAAATTACTAAGCCAACCAACAAAAAGGAGATTCAGGACGAATTGAAATATTCGTCCTATTCAACCGCAAATAAGACTAGGTTTAACTTTGTTGGGTACGACTCTCTGAACAACACAACACAAGAAGAACTTGTAGGGCACAATAAATCTGTGCCCTTATTATTTGATAATATTTCAACATGTGCATTTTGTCAATTTACAAACTCTTTTTCTTATATTAGTCCTGTGTGTAAAAATAGATAAATAACTATATTACAATTAAAAATAATGAAGAAAGGCAATTTATTTACAAATAAATAAAGTCATCATAAACTACTACCCAATTGTAATAAAAAAACTTTTTTAGTACTTTCTAGTTTCACTTTAAACATATCAGACTTGACCTGGTGCAACTCACTTACTTCACTTATTATCAAATCAGCCAGAAGACAGAGAAAACTGTGATGGTAGCTAAGGGCCGCACTTTAAGTGATCTGAGAATTTATTTTGAACTTGGACTCAGTTTTGGTTTAAGATTAGTTTTATGGTTGATATGAGGCTTTTCCTTAGGGTTTATCCTAGGATTAATCCTGAGGTTGCGCCAATTTGTTGATTCATGAAGTTTGGAAGTTGACCTGCACTGATTTACTTCATTGATCATTATCAAAGTAACTTGAAATGGGTGTTGACTCATTTTGTTCTTGGTACAGTGCTGCGGTGCCAATTTGCATGACATCATCCAGAAAAATATTTATAAGTAGACTTTTAATGCTAATGGAATAAGTCATACAATTTGTTGCATTTCCTGAATAAATTTGGATTTATTTCGAAATGGAAAAGAGTTTGAAGCACAAAAACGTAAGTATTTTGCTAATAAAAGTGCAAGGCATTTTCTTAGTTCATTTCGGAAAGAGACAATCAGTGATAACATAGTTCACCAAATGTTGTGCGATGTTTCTTTGGCATCAAAACCATGTATGGTATTTTTACTTTCACACAAGCAAAGTCGTAAGTCACATCAGTACAGACAGTTACTTTTCTTCAAATGAATAGTTACTTTGTACTTTTTTTACTTTTCATTTGTTGCTTTGTTTCCTCACCCAAATATATATATCTGTAAACATAAACAAACTAAAAAGTCTGAAATGAAATAGGTACACTACTTATACGAACTATGGGTGAGACTCCAAATGGGTGACTCTGGCATCGTTAGCTGTTGATTTCACCAATAGCCCAGTACTGTTTAAAAGTACATTTAGAAATGTTTCTGTGGAAGAGCTTATTCAAATTTGTACTAAAAGATTGTGTACATACAATACATTTACACGTTACCAAAGAACCCCCCTCCCCTCCTTTCCCCATTGTCTTCAACTGTTTCCTCCAACAAGTCACAAAAATGGCCTCTTCTCTTCAACTTTTTTTTTTCCTTAGCCTATTTGAGGTGATGGGTTGCCCTCAAATATTAGTTGCTGTTCAAGTTGATAAAATACCGTTTGATGTTGCTTCTTTCATTCTGGCACTTTGGCCTACTTGAGTTGCAGTTAAAGCATTTTACTGAAATCAATCTACTTTAATTGCGGTATCCAAGTGTGCATTTCCGAGAGTGTTAAGTGTAAAAAACATGTCAAATTAAACAATCGAATGAAGGAACGAAATTAATAGTATTTTTTGAATCTACCTCCTTTTGAATTCCAAAAGCCTTTTTGTATACAAATGAATGACGCCGAATAAATTTAGAGATGTTCACTCTTCGTAGCCTTTAAGATTTAAAAGGAACCTCAAACTTAGAAATTCAGTATTTCCTTTCATCTATCAATCACATATCATCCGATTTCCAAATTTGTTTTAATCTGATCAATAAAAGTTCATTTTGACCTTGTTGTTTTGGTAAAATATCTGCTTTTGTACTTTTATTTTTCATGAAAATGATAATCCTTGGAATTATTAAACGTACAAAAGGAAAGTTTAAGACTTTGCAGCATAAGGTATCCGTTAATACAAATAGTATAATAATATATTATATTGTATTATACTATATTATACTATATTATACTATATTATACTATATTATACTATATTATACTATATTATACTTTATTATACTATCTTATACTATATTATATTATACTATATTATATTATACTATATTATATTATACTATACTATACTATATTATACTATACTTTACTATATTATACTATACTATATTATATTATATTATATTATATTATATTATATTATATTATATTATATTATATTATATCATATTATATTATATTATATTATATTATATTATATTATATTATATTATATTATATTATATTATACTATACTATACTATATTATACTATACTATATTATATTATATTATATTATATTATATTATATTATATTATATTATATTATATTATATTATATTATACTATACTATACTATATTATATTATATTATATTATATTTATATTATATTATATTATTT
>RDPX01000517.1:0-14247 GCA_003991215.1 Morbakka virulenta | reverse complement strand
GTCACAAGGGCTGTTCTTCTTTCTGGTCGATTAGATACTTTTTGGTCCAATAACGTCCTTACATTCCAAAAACAAACACTTAGTTTCACTCGATCTTTTGCAAATGTTTTAGTGTTTCTTCCATGTTTTGTAGTCCTGCTAAAATGAACCACCGTTAGCCGCAGGTTGCCAACCAGTGTTGATGTGACAGACAATGTTTGATGTACCTTTTCTAGCATCTTCCCAAGAATTAGGGTGAGTAGTGCTATTCCTAAAAAGGGATGCTCAGTCACAAGAAGCTTCACCGGAGTATGCCCTTGTCACAGTAAGACACAACAATGATGTTAAGATAAGATTCCTGTCGCCTATGTGCAGATTTGTGGCTGTGCGCTTCCAATTGGTTAAATCTGCACACGTCACCACTAGTCCATCGCCATATCACTTTCAGTAAATTGAATGACAACCTCAATAACAAGTCAAGAGACATCTGTACATCAAGGGATTTAAGTGACATAGGCTTGTACAACAGCTATACCACTCTCTAAGACTCAGCAACCATATAGCAGGTGACAGGCCATAGCAAGATGGCCAACAAACTGCTTTGTCTGGAGGTTTTAGTATCATGGAGTTTGTAACTCTCCCGGCCACAACAAAGAAGCCAAAATGGAATCAACTTACTAGAACAGTACATACCTAGGAGAGATACTATCTGAAATTGTTACATTACAGCTTCCTTGCCTTTGAAATCAAAGGGGACATCTCCTAAAATGGCTACCTTTACCAAGGTTTACATGAACCCATTCTACCCCATATGCCATTTGACCAATGTTTGTGGCTTACGTTGTTGGGTACCAGAGCATACTCCACACACAGGTGGGTCATGCATGCCTCTGCTGATAGGGCTTAATCTCCCCTAGAGGTTTCTTTCAGAGCTACCTCACCCTTAGCCTTTGGCTAAGGAACCTAACCCACAAGGCATTGGAGGTTCAGATTTACGGCTCTGAACACTTGCCGACCACCAGAGCCCCGTTAGCAAAGCAGTGCTCACGACGTGCACGTGGGGTTGATTTGACTGGGAGTAGCTTTGTATTCTGCTAAGACATTTATGTGCTTTTAACACATGTCCACATCAGTCCTTGAGCACCTACATACAAGAGCACAAAGATACATACTTACTTACATACATACATACATACATACATACATACATACATACATACATACATATATATATGATATTTGTTCCGTCTTGACAGACGACTGCCATTCCTTTATTTCTTTCTTCTATCTGCTATTTCTGCCCATGTAGTCTCAAGTGGCTCTTGAGACCTGCAACCGACTCGAACAGTTTGTGGCAGACGTGCTACTTCAAGTAATTCCTCGGGGTGGCAACAGTGGGGTTTTCATCTTCACGAATCCTGAGATCTTGCTTGAGTCTACCAGACGATTTGTAGATTTTTGATCAGGACAGACATGAGTAAATGGACGATTCAGAAGTAGCAGAAGTAGTAGCAGTAAGGGGCACAACAGAAATGATTTTGGGTCTAGTGGTCTAATGAGACTTTTGATGATTCACCAGTCCTGCCTTAGACAACAGAGACCAACCACACACTTACAAAGCCAAAGAGGTCTACAATCAATTGGCAAAAGTTCATGCTTCCTGGAAATTTTCCTCAGTTTATCATAAGAAACTCTGCTCTCCTCGTACTTAGCATCTTCCAAGAATAAACCTCTCCAATGCTCGCGATCAGAAGTTAATTTTTCTTTAGCAATCTTCATATGGGCCAGGTTCTACTTAACATTGTCTTTGGAACTTTTTCGTGGCTTACACTGACGTCTTTTTCCAGATGACTTTTCATCATAGAATAGTTGCTTAGGGAGCCTGAAGTCGTCCATTCTTATCAAGTGGCCAACCCAGCGCATCTGACTTTTAATCACCATTGATGATATGCTTACAGTGTTTGCTTTGGACAAGACAGTGGTGTCGGCGGTACGACTCTCTCACTTGATTCCAAGAATGTGCCCGAGGCAATGACGGTAAAATCTCTGAAGCAGCTTGATTTGTGAGTGATACAGAGTCCGTATCTCTGAGGCATACAAAAGAATGGCAAACACACAGGTCTTGTATACAGAAAGTTTGGCTTTTAGAGTGAGATCACCATCAGACCAAAGTCTTTTATCTAATTTTCCAAAAGAACCAGAGGCTTTGCTGATCTTTTCTTGATTTCACAATCGTGGGAGCCCTTATTTTGAGAGACCACTCCCCAGGTAAACAAAATGCTTGACAACTTCAAGCCTTTTTCCATGAACAAAAATGTCATGCTCTACATAAAGCTCATCAGGTGCAGGAGTATACATTACCTTGGTTTTGTCAATGCTGATTGTCAAACGAGTACATGAATTAGCAAAGCGATCCAAAGCAGACCGCATGCCACCAGGAGAATGAGCAACAAGATCGGCATCATCGACATACAGGAGCTCCCTAACTAAAGTTTGGCTTGGAATCATCTTAAGCTGAACACTTTACTAGTTATTCTAAATCTGAAATACACTACTATGTCACAGTCATGAAAAGCATACCACAGGACCTCATTAAATAGAATGAAAACAGAGTTGGGGCAAGAATGTCCCCTTGTTTCATTCCGTTGTCAATAGCAATTTCTTCTGATAATTGACTATTAAAATTTACACGAGTTTTCATAGAATGATGTAACTGTCTGATTTTATCAACAAATGCAGGCGTGCAACTATATTTTCCAAGCACCTTCCAAAGATTGACAGTGTCAAAAGCCTGGGTTAAGTCTATAAAAACGTGACAAAGAAGGAGACGTTCCTCTTTACATTTCTCAATTAGCTGCCTGGCAGAGAAAATCATGTCGGCAGTTCGATGCCCAGCACGAAAATCAGACTGGCCCTCAGGAATAGCCTCCTTGCAAACACATATCTCTAACCGATTCAAAAGCAGTCTCGCAAATACCTTTCCAACAACTTCAAGCAATGAAATTCCATGACGACTGTCACAAATTGACTTCTTGCCTTTCTCTTTGTATAGAGTGACTAAAATGGCATCAATCCACCCCTGAACAATTGGATTATTATTCCAAACAAACATAACCTGAGAGTGTACTGCCTTGTGAACGTTTACACCACCATGAACCAGCAATTCAACTGGAATGCCATCAAGGCCTGGATTCTTTTGCCTGTGTTAATCTGTTTAATCCTTCCAATAAGCTCTGTTTGAGATGGTTCAATATCTAGCTCGGGGTGTAAATCTCGCTGTGGAACACTATCCACAACAGTATCATCCACAACAGAAGGGTTGTAAAAGAGATCCTGGAAATGCTCAAACCAGCGTTTCATTATTTTATCAGGGGTCTTCAGTAAGTTGGTCCCATCTATTGCCCAAAGTGGTGTGATCAAGGAAGGCCTTGGACCAAGCTCCTGATGTAACAAGTCATAGAACATTTTCATGTTTTCCTGTTGAAAGCCAACTGTATTTGTTCAGACAGATCTGACCACCACTTATTCTGAATTTGGCGCAACCTTCGCTGAACACTCCTTTTCAAATCAAGAAAATTGGCAGCATAAAGTAACCTGTTAGAAGATAAAGAGCTGAGAAAATTTTTCTGGGCTCTTCTCTTTTCATTAGAGGGACCATTCACTTAATTACAGTTAAAACTAAACCAGTCCCGGTGCTTGGTCACTCTCATTTACAGAATGTCGGCCACATTCTCAAAGATAATGTTTTTGAATCTATCCCAATCACCACCTGAGAAATCTGTTTGGTCCAAAGTTGATCTCAAAACATCTCTGTAAGTGGCATCCTTTAACCTGGAAACATCAATGAGTTTGATGCCTTGACCCCATTGAAACGAATTTTACGGCAAATAGAAATTCTGACTTTAGCCCGAATCATTAGATGATCTGTGTCACACTGTGCTCCAAGCACTGTCTTGACCTTGCAAAACGTCCTACGCTCACTGCGTCTACACACTATAAAGTCAAGTCGATGGTCATGCTTAGACTGTGGATGGAACCAAGTCGCCTTGTGCTTTTACTTTTTGTACAAAAAAGTGTTAGTAATAACCATATTAAGTTCAGTACAGAGCTGGACCAGCAGTAAACCATTTGAGTTGATGTTACCAATCCCGCTAGATCCCAAATGCTTCCATGTTGCACTGTCAGAGCCAACACAAACATTGAAGTCAGCAAGGATGACTACATTTTCACCTTTTGGAATGTTAGTAACAAATGCTCTAAGGGCATGATAGAAAGGAGTGACATCTTCCTCAGGAGACACTAATGTTGGTGCGTAAACGGAGAGAAGAGTCATGTATCTGTTAGCATTGAGAGGAATCCTCAGCTTCATTCTACGGTCATTGACCCCTACTGGCTGTTCAATTTTATTTACTAATGTATTTACTGCAAAACCTACACCAGTTTCACGTCTCTCTTTCTCTGGTTTGCCAAACCAAAATATGGTATAACCTGACTCAGGCTCTTTAACACGATCTCCAGCAAAGCGGACTTCCGATAGAGCACCAATGTCCACATTATGTCTTGCCAGTTCATTACCGAAGATGGTAGTGTAACGCTTAGATCTTTTTCCATTGTCTATTGATGTTCCCACATTCCAGCAGCAGAGCTGAAGTGGGAGTCTCTTGATATAAAATCTATCTGTATTTCTGCTCCTGCAAATAAAGACACCTGTCAGCCCCAGGAAGCTAACCAGAAGATTAAGCCAGCTTTCTTTAGGACACATTTTCTAGCCCCCTTCCAGTTTGGGGTGAGCAGTGTTATCCTGGAAAGGCTGCTCAGTCACAGGAGGCTCCATCAAAATACACACCTGCAATGGGTGGTGTGCAAAGCGATGTTAGGTAGGTACAACGTTTCCGATCTGAATGAAAGCAATATTTCTGAATTCCTTAAAAGATATTTTAACCTACATGTAGTTGTTAGACGAAATGGGAGAGTCTTTAGAAAATAAAGAAAATTGCACTAACCGGTGGTCATGGAAGTGACGAATCCACATCGCGGAAAATCTGCCCTGCCTTTTTCAGTCTTGATTCTCACATTTAAGATATTAACATAATTGTGAGAAGTGCAGAATCACAATGCGTGATGTGAAGCACAACACACACAGATGGTCGATTACAGCCTTTATGCAACAAAACTTGATGGACAGTGAGAAACTTGACTTAAGCTTTGAGATATAAAGGAAGACAAGAGACTTTCTCATCGTTACTGCAGTGAGAATTTTTTTATGGTATAAACCTTGCTAAAGATTGGACTCATACCCTTTTCAATAAATGGGCCTTCAAAAAACACCCACTAGCAGAAAAAGTGAATGTATCTAAAAGTGTTAGTAAAGAAGGTGAAGTTATAACATGTATGACATGGTCACAGAAGTACAAAAATATAACATCTTAACAGAGCTCGTTTTGAATATGAATCAATATCCATACAAAGTTGTTTAAAATGCACAGCGGGAAATGAAGTGTTAAAATGTCCACAGTTTTTCCAACGTCTGGAGACAAACGAAGACTGACCTCAACATTTAGTATCGATTTAGATGACAAATTCTATATCGGAAAAGCCGACCATTGAATGATAAACCACAAAGTAATATAATATATAATATATAATATATAATATATAATATATAATATATAATATATAATATATAATATATAATATATAATATATAATATATAATATATAATATATAATATATAATATATAATATATAATATATAATATATAATATATATTATATAATATATAATATATAATATATAATATATAATATATAATATATAATATATAATATATAATATATAATATATAATATATAATATATAATATATAATATATAATATATAATATATAATATATAATATATAATATATAATATATAATATATAATATATAATATATTATTAAAAATATATTATTATATATTTTATTATTATTATTATTATTATTATTATTATTATTATTATTATTGATAATAATAATAATAATAATGAAGTGACGACTGTCGTCTTTAATCCCATTCATTTCATGGTTAATTTTTAACCCCAAATAGTTTTGAATGGAAGATTTTCCAGAAGGTACACATTGCGTATCAAGGCTGTTGAAATAAACGTAGCGCGTTGGGTAACATAAACATTGAAACACTATTAACTTAATAAAGCTTGTAGATGCAAATCAACTATTTATACAATATCAAACTATCCAGAGTAAGACGTTCAGTTGGTAAACGCTCTTTTTTTTTGTCAAGGTACAGTTTTTACAACAAGGTTATCTTTGGGTTTTGAAAAAAATTCTTAGCTAGCGATTTAAAAACGGACTCTCTGTGTATCAATTAAAGTTGATTTAAGTTTTTTTAAACTTTATTTAAAACAATTTTAATTTTTTAATCTTGTATTTTCAAATTTATAGCATTATTTTAGAGTTTTATCTTTTCCTTTTCACGGAACGATCATTAATAACAGCATTCTTGTACATAGCATGTAATATTACCAAGCTTCTCATCACGTATAAGTACTCGGTAATAATAATATAATAATAAATAGTTGGAGGTCTGCAAATATTATGGATGCACTCCTCTAAGACTCTTTATTCTAAAATATTGCAGAGAGATTTTGCATAGCTTATTGGGAGTTTTCGTGTGAAGTAAGAACCCATACTGTTGAAAGCTTTTTGTTATCTTATATCCAAAAAGATAAAATTTTTTTGAGTTGGCACAATTTGACTGTTATGTATTTAATCAGGCAGCTTATAAACGATCAGCTAAAGCTTAATGAAAAGTCTTTGCGCGATTTTGCATTTAAAATAGCATGGCATGCAGTGTCCTATTTGGAGTCAAAATACAGATTCAACTATCTAAGTTTCATGACATTAAAAGTAACAGTAATGATAATAAATGAGTTTCCGATAAAAAGAAACCCTTAAAAATGCCAGGAAAACTCCTTAAATAACTTCCAAAAAGGCAAAAGAGTTCCTAGAATAACACGTAAACTTTTTTTGAAATGAATCATTGAATTACAATCTAATGCTTTTAACTTCAAAACAATATACAAACAAGAACATTGCTTTTATGGAAGTTAAAAAAACATCAAATATATATTGAAAGAAGGACAAAAATTGTTTTAAAAAAAAAGCAAGATTTTGATGACGAATTATGCAAGACGTTGATGTGCTGTAGAAACCATAGAGGAGCCGTGGCTTAATGGTTAATGCAACTGCACTTTAACCAAGAGTTCCTGGTTGGATTCCCCAAGCAGGCGACTTTGGAAATTCACAAAAGAAAAAGCCATTGGTTGGCGTCAGGAAGGGTATCCGGCCAAGAAATTCCTCACTGCCAAAACCAAGTTCCTCTGAAGGGCACTGTCTGAGCCCCAGTTACTCGGGGAAAATGACGTTAAAACCAAAACAAAAGAAAGTATAGTGCTACAGAAACCAAAATTGATGCTTTAAAATCATTCTTTTTGTGAGCATTAAATTTCAAAATAGTGAAATGGTTAAGGCTTTCTTCCAGTGTCGACCATGATCATCTGACAGCACTCCTTTGCAAACCGAGAAACTCGGTTCGATCTCAATGGAGTTATTTAGTCATTTTGAAAGTTACTAAATCTATAACACTGTATTTCAATGAATTTGTTTTTTTGTTTTTTTTTCAGTCCATCACTAAAACTGTGATTAGTTTATCTTTTACTTTTTGCTCAAATTGCTTCAAAATTTCGTCCAGTCTAGTCATTGCTTTTGGGAGGTAGGCATTGTGGCTTTTGAGGTGCTTGATTAATTTGACAAGTACACTAGATACTTGAAGACTGTCAACTGGTGCTTTATATAATACATGAAACTCCTTTCACTACAGCAGAGGATTCACTGGCAAATGTCATCATGGTTTTCCTAACTTTATTAAAATAATTGGAATAATTATTGATACTCGATAGATATATACTCCACCGGGTGAGGACTGGCTTTGGTAGTTGAAAGATTCTTTCTTCACTCATCGCTTTTCGCCTAAAAGCAGACTTTTTAAACCCTTTCTTACCATGAACCATCACTAAATCAACAAGATGATTTCCTTGATAAATTATTTCACATACTCTGCTTGTGTTTTGCGCTTTGCACTTTTTGCATTTAACAATTCTTCCGTCAGTTTCTTAACAAATTCTTTGAAATTAAAAAAAAAATTCTGACATTTTCGTCTTCTGTAGGCTTTCTCACTCTTTTACTGAAAATACCTTTTGTGCTTCTGGTTTCAATATACATTATGAGTAACACATTCATATGATGGATAGAATAGTACAAGAGGAAACATCAACAATGTTTTTTAAACCAAAACCAATAAACATATTGTCAATTTTGTTAAGTCTATAAAAGTACAGGCATTTTGGAAAAATGCGCCAGTACATATTCATTTGCTAAAATCCCGATGTGAACCAAAAAATCTCTTAAAGTAGCAAAATCATTCATACAACTAACTTTTAAATTTTCTCATCCTTTTCGAACCTTTGTAATAAGCATGTCAGCATGGATCCCCTGATTGACAAAAATTGACAATTGATTTTGATAAAGTCTTTATGGCAAAGAGCATTATCAGAGCAACCAAACAACAACCAGGAAAACAAATAGGAAATAAAAATCATTTTTAGAATTGAATTGTAAGAAAAAATTGAAATATTTACATTAATAAATGTAAAGAAAGAAAAACTAGTAAAAAAGATTAATTTTGTGATCGGCAAATTTGTGATCGGCAAATTTGCGATCGGCGTATTTGTTATCGGCAAATTTGTGATCGGCGAATTTGTGATCGGCGAATTTGTGATCGGCGAATTTGTGATCAGCAAATTTGTGATCGGCGAATTTGTGATCGGTGATACCAACAAACGTTTGGGTTTTGAAGTATCAAAAATTTCTTCATCACTGATGCTTTGGTTTAAATCCAGAATTTCAATTGTGATTATATCACACAATCTAAATTATTTTTAAGCCTTAGGTCCAAGTAGGTATGTTTGTGCGTCATCTATACACACATGACTATAAAAAATATATATATATATATATATATATACATCATTCATCATTATTTTTTTCTCTCTGCGGATAGTTCCTTCTTATGTTTTTCGTTGTGTTGTCTTTGTGTTGTGGTGTGGATTGTTCATGTATGGATTGTCCCATTATTGTCCATTCATCATTATTTTTCTCTCTCTACGGATAGTTTCTTCTTATGTTTTTCGTTGTGTTGTCCTTTGTGTTGTGGTGTGGATTGTTCATGTATGGATTGTCCCATCTTTGGCTAAAGTTTTCTGAGTGTTTCACTGTAATACTACATATATGTATACACACAAGGTAAAAGAGAAAACTCAAAACTTGTGTATAGAAGTTAAAGTTTCGTGACTTACACTCATCAGCTATACTGATGAGTGTAAGCTATATAGGTATATATATATAGCTATATAGCTGATGAATGTAAGACAAGCTTTGAGTTTTCTCTTTTACTTTGTATATTCGCTCTGGATTTCCATCGAGCACTGTAAATGGTAGCAGAAGAACTCTATTATTTTCATTTGTTCGTTTACTTATATGTATACATATATACATATAACAAAACAGTTTAGGTTGTAAATCAAACCAATTTTTTTCTAAGGAGAAAGTAAATCATCAAGGTGATCAAGGAAAAGCTGGTACTGGAAAGGGAATGAGACAACCTAACCATGACTTGGACAAGGTTAGCAAAGAAAAACCTTGATATTTCAGCAACAAAAACCACTTCATAGGAAAATATTCAGTTTTCCAAGAGTTAAACATTGCAAGCCACTTCATTTCTCAATGAACAACAGATCGAAGGTGATACTTGAGATGAGTAGCTCCGTCTGTTGCATTCCTATATAAAAAGTGGTACTAATACTTGTTGCTAAATGTAATCAGAAAAGGGTTCTAATGTATGTATGTTGTCACTGAAGCACAATAACAACAGAGAATTTCAACGTTTTCAATCTTTTTCAACAGCGTGGTCCTAAACTCGCGCATGCGTAATAACATCTCTCTCTCTCTCTCTCTCTCTCAAGGTGCCGTATCCTGACGGACGTTGGCTGTCATAACGCGCCATCTTTTTCTATCTCTTGCCCCGTGTATGAGCTCACATGGTGATGTTCCTGTCCATCTACTCATATCCTTTAGGAAAGTTAGTCTCTGTCTTCCTCTGTCTCGTTTTCCATTGATTTTTCCGGTGATTGATAGGCTCTCCATTCCATCTTTTCTTATCAGGTGACCAAAAAAATCTCATCTGCCTTTGTCTGATTGTCGTTATTAATTTCCTGCCTGTTCCCATTCGTCTCAGTACTTCTTTGTTTGATTGATTGGATGTCCAGCTAACTTTCAGGATTCGTCGGTAGAACAACATTTCTACCGCTCTCAGTCTTTTTTCCATCTGAGATGAGATTGTCCAGCATTCACTTCCATACAGTAATATTGGAAAAACATAGCACTCTAATATCCTCCTCTTTGTAGGCATTGTCAGGTTTCCGCTGACAAGAATTGATTTAAGTCTCTGGAAAGCTTCTTTTGCCATGGCAATACGGGATTTTATCTCACTCTCACATCGACCGTCCTCAGTAATAATGCTGCCGAGATACTTAAAGCTCTTCAGTTGCTTAATCTTCTCATTACCAATTTTCAATTGACACCGTTTTAACACCGTTTTGCTTGTTGACGACCATGCACTCAGTTTTCTTGCAGTTTAGTGTAAAGCCTAGTCTGCTACTTGCTTCTACGACTATTTGCAGTAATTTTTGTAGATTCTCCTCGGAATTGCTGATTGGGACTGCATCATCAGCGTATCTTAGATTGTTGACATTACGGCCTCCAATATCACACCCACTTATACCATCCAACTCTCGCATAATCATCTCACTGTAAATGTTGAAGAGGTCTAGTGAAAACACGCATCCTTGCCTTACTCCTCGCTTGATAGGAACGTAGTCACTGACCCCAGTGCCTACTCTGACCCCAGCCTTCTGTCCCCAGTACAAGTTAATTAAAAGCCGTAAATCTTTGCCGTCGATGCTAATCGATTTCGGAACGTCAACTAAATTACGGTGTTGAACTTTTTCGAATGCCTTGGTATAATCGATGAAACAAAGGTATAACTTTTGTTGCATTTCGATACTTCTTTCACAGAGCATTCTCAAAACAAATATGGCGCTTCTTGTCCCAGAATCCTTCACGAATCCGTATTATACGTAGCTTACTTCTTCTTGTATTTTCCTTTTTGCCCTGGCCATGATAGCACGTAGGATGAGCTTAGTCACATGGCTCATCAAGCTTATCGTACGATGAAATGCACAGTCTGTTGCTCCTGGCTTCTTGGGTATAGCAACAAATACAGAGTTAAGCAGGTCTTCTGGTAGTTCCCCAGTTTCATATATTGTGTTAGCTATTCTTGTTATTGTTGTAATTCCAAAGTCTTCGAGAGCCTCTATAATTTCTATGTTGATGCCATCTGGCCCACAAGCTTTGTTTCTTTTCATCTTCTTTATTGCTGCCCGTATTTCTGATTCCATGATTCGGGGGCCATCCATATTATTCTTGACGACTGGTCTGTCACCCCTGTCATCTTCAAAAAGCTCCGCAATGTACTCTGACCATCTACTCATAATACCTTCGTCATCAACAAGAATTTGTCCATCCTTAGACTTAATGAAACCGCTGCAGGTTTGTGTATTTCTACCTGATGGTGATTTGATCCTGTCATACATCTCCTTGGGACTTGTCGATTTCGCTTTCTCTATCTCTGAGCACTGCTCGTTTAGCCATGTTTCCTTCGCGTCTCTGCACATGTGTCGTATCAACCTAGTGTTATTTCTGTATTCCTCACTGCTACGGTCTTTGATCTTTTGCCTTTTTTTCATGTCCTTCACTATCTCCTCTGTCATCCAAGGTTTCTTGATTTGTCTTTTAATTGGCGACAATGTCTCTATCGCTGTTGATGTGGATGCTTGTTTGAACGCGTCCCACATAGAGTTTCCCTCTTGCTCAAGAACTCCCAATCTGTTCTGTACTTTGAGCGCAAACTCTTGCCTTAAATATGTATTACATTGTAGCGCCGTAAAATCTAACTTTGGTGTTGAATTGGCAATCTTCTTCTTCTGAATCTCATCTGAAGTTTACAGGTAACAGTAACGTGATCACTATCGCAGTCAGCTCCGGGGTAGCTTTTCGCTTGTTTAATTGCATTCCTGAAACGGGCATTTATGGTGATGAAATCAATTTGATTTCTGGTTTTGCCGTCAGGACTCATCCACGTTCATTTCCTTCTTTTTGGTTGCTGAAACCAGGTGTTCGTTATGATCTGACTATGCGCTTTGCACCAATCTACAAATTTATCTACTCTTCCATTGCGGTCTCCTATTCTGTACGGTCCTACAACCTTTCCATCTTGTCCTGCGCCTACTTTACTGTTGAGGTCGCCCATAATAATATGTATTCCCGGAGATTTACATTGCTTGTAAGCTTTTCCGAGGTCTTCATAAAACGCTTCTACAACTTCATCAGAGCTGTCTGAAGTTGGAGCATAAACTTGAATTATAGAGAGGCTTAATGGTAAGCCCTTCATTTTTACAAGAATAACTCGATCTGATATAGCCCAATATCCGAGAAGCGCCTTTGCTTTTTCCTGATTTAGAATAACGCCGACTCCGTTTTCGTGTTTTTGACCTCCAGAGTAAACTGGTTTATGGCTTTTTAAGTCTAAAATTCCAACTCCTTTCCATCTTAATTCACTGATTCCCATAAAACTAACACCAAGTCTATCGATTTCTAGTTTAACGTTATCAAGCTTTCCACTTTGGTATATTGTCCTGACATTCCATGTTCCAATCTTGATGACAATAGCATGATGACGGTCCAGGTTCGCCTGTCGTACATGAGATCCTGTACCGAGCGAGGAGGTATCGTTAATAGAACTCCCATTTACACTGTTTATATATGTTTCACTGATTAGCGCTGTCATGATATATACTAGGGATAAATAATGTGGTGGTTTCCCCTTGCCTTACACATCCAGTTGTTCGAGCTGGAACTCTAGCCTTTGGTTTGTCTGAAACCTTTTCTACAAGGCAGTGGGTGCAGTTAATAGTAACCTTTTCTCGGTTGGACACAAGTACTTGCCTACTACCATATGATGGGCGTTACCGTTGGCCTTCTATTAGGGTCTTCCGCCAACATCCATGAACCTCCGCTGCAACCCAGTGCTTCACGTTTACCCTGGTCCGGGGGGCTATACAGGTTCTACACCTTGCCAAAGGATGACCTGAAACTATCCATCACCGGGTAGGGTCGTTTATTCCCTAAGGCCTCTTGACCCGCATACCCACAATAACATATAATAATCTTAAAACACTGCAAGGGTGTACTTTGGTGTCAATTCTAGGACATAGGATTTTCCAAATGGGGTGTTCTCCTGCCCATGCTCAGAGATTTTAGAAAAAAGGATTTTTATAGAAAACATATCAGAAGAAGAGGTTATGTCAACAGCATATTACTTGCAGCAAACACTTGCAATTGAAAAGGGTCATCATTGAAAATTGAAGAAAATTTTGCAGGAACAAAAATTATTATCTAAAATATACTAGACCTAACAGATTCCAATCAATCAGTTTATTTGTTGGTCATTCACTGACAGAAATTATATTATATATTTACTATCTGCTACATATCTCAAACTTTACTGTTGCTTATCAGACACATTATTTTTCAGAAGAAACAAAGTAAAACCTGAGTATTTGAGTACTGTTGCAAGTTATTTCTTACTTCAATTTGTAATATTTTGTATCCAATAATACCAATATGTATTTTAGTACTGTTGCAAGTTATTCTCTACCGCAATTTGTAATATTTTGTATATAATTATACCAATTTGTATTTTAGTATTGTTCCAAGTTCTTTTCTACTTCAATTTGTAATATTTTATCTGTTACAATACAAATATGTATTTTAGTACCGTTGCAAGTTAGTTTCTACCTCAATTTGTAATATTATGTATGCGATAATAATAATATGTATTTGAGTACCCTTGCAAGTTAATCTCTTTCTCAATTTGTAATATTTTCAATATAATTATACCAATTTGTATTTTAGTACTGCTCCAAGTTCTTTTCTACTTTAATTTGTAATATTGTATCTGTAACAATACAAATATGTATTTTAGTACTGTTGCAAGTTAGTTCCTGCCTCAGTTTGTAATATTATGTATGC
>RDPX01000516.1:368116-379370 GCA_003991215.1 Morbakka virulenta | reverse complement strand
TAAGTCATTAATAAGACCTCATTTAGAATATATCAACATCATCTGGGCACCAACATTCAAGAGAGACAGTGTAGAAATAGAGAAGAGACAGAGACGAGCAACAAAACTAGTACCATCCATGACACATTTCCCATATCAACAGAGACTACATTTATTAAATATGCCATCGTTACATTACAGAACAAAACGTGGAGATATGATCCAAGTTTACAAGATAAAAACTGATAGACAGAATAGACAGTGAATATATCTTTAAACCTCCACCACACAATAGCACAAGAGGAAACACAATGAAGCTATTCAAATCACATAGTAACTGTCAGTTGAAAAGAAACACTTTTAGTCAAAGAGTAGTAAATGGTTGGAACCCCCTACCAGATGAAATTGTCAACTCCCCCAGCCTCAATAGTTTCAAGGCAAATTTAGATAAATTTTGTAAACGAGAGCGATATACGCTGTCGTAAACCATAGTAATAAGATAAAGATATATATATATATATATATATAACACGACCGGAATAAATACAGCAGCCAACAGCCTACAAATATTCTGTATATGATTATGATGATGATGATGATGGTGATTCTTTACTTTAGGCACCTTGACCAAATGTCCCATTTTTGTGTGAATTGACAGTTGAGGATAAGCATAGCGCTCTTTAAGTAATTCAAGACCTTGTCTATAATTATCGTTTGTAAGGGATAGCCTGGATATGATAGCTAAGGGAATCTTTGATAGTAAATTTCGACTTCCATTAGTCCCTCCTTACTGTTAACCACTGCATCGAATTGATCCCAAAACGGTTGCCAATTAATTGGGTCGCCATTGAATTTCGACAGTTCAAGCTTAGGTAATCTTACCTTTACATCATCAGTAGAAGTTGTTGAGGTTTCGTTGACACTGGTAGTCGATCTGGAGGTAAGGTGAGGTGTCACTGCACAAGATTCTAGGCACTTTTCGACACGAACTAACATTTCGTAGTATCGGTCGTTCTCTTCCATCGCAGCATCAAATTCAGCGTCGTATTCATCCTCGTCAACTAGTAACAATATTTCATTATCTATAGTTTTAATACGTGACAGTTTATTCTTGTAACTAGCTTTTAAGGCTTAAAGTTTGGTTCTATCAACATTTTGTATTTCGATATCTCCGAGCAGTTCTAAAATATCAGCTTCTGTCTTTTTTTAAATGTCGACGATATGCAGTACGACTTCATTTCTTACTAGCTAAATCAGAGATGTTTACGGTAGGATCGATTGGATTCGGTAACACAGTTAAAATAACAATAATTTCGATTTTCCTGAGTGAAATGTGCAAAACAACTTAATCAACTCACCATGTGTTTACCTTCGTACATAAACAACTCAAAACTCAATAATAAACCATTCAGAAAGCAATATTATCTCCAGCGATAAATAATCCAAACCTCAATCTCATGAAGAGGTCAAATTCCCAGGTCTCGGCACCATGTAAAAATGTTAAATCTCGAAGAACAATAGGATAGGATTACAAGATGGCGGACGGAGCGGTCATAAGCTCTGTGAAAGTTGCTTTTTACATTTTGTTGATATATTGTTCTTTTTCATAATGGAGATATTTGTTTCGTACCTGCATCGAAATCACTAACAAGAAAGGAGTTTAAACAAACACTATCCAGAAGAGGTTTGAAATTAGTTCACCAAAATGTTCGTGGCATTCAAAACAACATAGCTGAGGTACAAGAATTCATTTCATCTCACAAGGAAATTGACATTTTCAGTGTATCTGAAACACATTTACAAAATGATTTCCTAGTGGAGTCGGTGTTTATTGATGGATATGATTTTTTGGGAAAATGCCGCTCTAAAGGTTATGGTGGAGGAGTTGGTATTTTTGTTAAAAACAATATTCACTACAAACGCAGAACAGATCTTGAAAACACTTCTCTTGAAATCATTTGGATTGAAATTTTTATAAAAAATGCGAAATCAATTATCTTTGGCTGTTGCTATCGGCCTCCTGAGACTTCAAATTATCTTCCAAAGGATTACAATGAACTGTTAACTCAAGTAATTACAAATGTGAATAAAAAACAAAAGGAGACAATAATAATGGGTGATTTCAATGTTGACTACAGTAATAGGTCAGCTGCACAAAAGGAATTCAAAAACCTTATGTCAATGAATGGTTTCAAACAGATCGTAAAATCGCCGACGAGAATAACAAAGGAAACGTCATCACTTATAGATCTCATTTTTGTAAACAAACCGAACGCTTATCCAACCGTACACGTGGTGAGTACAAGTCTTAGCGATCATGATATGATATCTCTCATCCGAAAAATAAACACTCAGAAATTTCAACAAAGGACAATCAAAAGTAGAAATTATACCAACTACAACCCTGATGATTTACTTGCCGATGTACGTAAAATCGACTGGTCTCCTGTTTACAATACCAACAATGTCAACAATGCTGTTGGTTACCTTACCACCAAACTGAGAGATGCTTTTGATGTGCACGCACCGATGATTGAGAAACGTGTGAAGGGGAAGCCCTGCCAGTGGTTGAATGAGCCTTTGAAACGAGAATTAAACAAACGTGATCTTTTGCTTCGGAGAGCAAGATCTCAGAACGACGAACAGAGCTGGAATGAATACAAGAAGCAGCGCAACAAATGCACTAATGCAGTCCGTAAATCCAAAGCATCGTACCACCAAAAAATGCTAAATGACAATCGTTTAAATCCACGCAAGTTTTGGAATATTATCAAATCCATATTTCCAACTAAATCAAAGTCTACGTCGAGAAATTCCAGAGACATGAAAAACCGCGTGAATAACTTCGTTGAATATTTTTCGAACATTGTAAGAAACATCAAAACAGCAGCATTCCCTTTGATTGACTTTGTATGGAGGTATCCTAGAAAATCATCATTACGTACAAGGTCGATCTTCAACTTCTCTTATGTACCCACTGCTTTCGTTGAACGTGAACTTCGTAAATTGAAAAGAAACAAAGCAGCCGGGAATGACCATCTTCCACCAAATCTACTGAAGGACTGTAGACGAGAAATCGCTTCACCAATATCGCATATCATCAACCTTTCCCTACGCACATCTACTGTTCCTCACGCCTGGAAGGTCGCGAAGCTTTGTCCAATCTTCAAATCGGGAAATCCGGAACTCGTTGAGAACTACAGACCAATTTCTGTACTTCCGGTCTTATCAAAGTTGTTGGAAAGAGCAGTACATCACCAGTTGTACCAATATCTTGAATCGAATAAACTTTTCAGCGACTGTCAATTTGGATTTCGTAAAAATCGATCTACAAAGCTTGCTACCACATTATTCTGTGACTCTATACGAAAATATATTGACAATGGCAACATGGTTGGCGGTTTGTTTCTCGATCTGTCTAAAGCGTTCGATACGGTCGGACATTCTGTTCTTCTAGAGAAACTTATGCTGTACGGAATTGATGGCCCTGAACTGTCTTGGTTTTCGGATTACCTGTTCAACAGATCTCAGTATGTTGAACAAGCAAATATCACCTCTGAAACTCGTTGTATTACATCTGGTGTCCCACAAGGATCAATCCTGGGACCGTTATTATTCATTACTTTCTTTAACGATCTAAAAGAAAGTATTCCAGATTGTGATATGTTTCAGTATGCTGATGATACTGTTCTCCTTTTCGCTGACAAGAAATTACAACATATCGAGGACACTTTGAATGAAGCTATGAATCAAGTGGGCAGATATTGTGAACTGAACGAGCTGTTACTGAACCTAAAAAAGGGAAAAACTGAAGTTATGTTATTTGGGACCGCCCAACGTCTCAATAAACATGGTAGAGATCTAAACATCATCTTCAACAAAACTCCAATCAACTTCGTGACAGAATATGTCTATCTTGGAAATCTAATTGATAACCATCTGTCATTGGCTTCAAATTTCGACCGCGCATACAAGAAAGCCTGTGGAAGACTTAGACTGTTAACCAACGTACGAAGAAATTTAACCATCGACGCTGCAAACCTGATATACAAGATGATGATACTACCGATACTCACATACAGTTCAACCATCAAAACCAGTTTTACAGCTACTCAGAAATCAAAATTCACCTCACTAGAACGTCGTGCTGCAAAGATCATTGGGAAGCCAACAAAAAGTATTATTCAAGTTGTTGAATCACAAGTCTGTTCACTGGTCGGAAAGTGTATTAAAAAGAACCTTTAACACGAAGATTTTGACAACTACTTAAAAATTATGAAACATTCTAAAAGGACTCGAAATTATGCCAATTTATTAAAACTCCTATCAATAAAACTAGAAGTTGCTAGATCTAGTTTTTATTATGGTGGAGCTAAGCTATTTAATAATATGCCACTTGAAGATAGAAGACCCTTTTTATCTTCATCTTGATTGAAATTTGAAGGCTTTTAATTTTATATAGCTTTTAATCAGTTCTTATTTTATCTTTTATTATATTCTACAGGACAAACATTGATAACAGTATTTATGTAAATATGTAAATAACTGAAGCTTTAATCCTGTATAAATATTCGTAAATTAAATAAATAAATGAATAAATTAATAAATTCACGTACTCAAAAAATGACCTCTCATCGTCAAAAAAATTTGAACAGCACATTCAAAAATTGTACAAGAAAAACGTGCTAATCACGTGAGTCATATTGACCAATCAATGTCCTTTGATGCATAACCATGTTTACATGCTCCATTGCACAGTGTCTGCCCTATTTCTGCAATGGCATCCATTCAGGAAAACAATTCTCTGGTTTATTTCAATAGTTAAGCTCAAGACACAAAGCCGAAAGAAATGGAATGATGAAGCTTTGGATAGAGAAAAAAGGAAAGACATTTTGATAGTTTTTAATGCAAAAGAGAAAGACACAAATTTAAAAGAGGAAAGAATTAAACATGACAAAGAGTATTTTCTTGAGGCCTGCAACGTGTGTGTTGACCACCCCATAGTAGAAGAAAACAAGAAAGTGGTCACTAGAATAGGCAAAAAAAGAGAAGACGGGCAACCAAGACCCATGCTAGTAAAGCTGTCAGACAAGGAACTAAAAAGGCAAATATTTAGAAACCTGCACAAACTGAAAGAACATCCCATGGCCAACGATGATATGAAAAGGGTCAGAATGAATCATGACTTCACCCTACAAGAAAGACTGGAAAGTAAGAAAATGTATGAAGAGGCAAGAAAAAAAGAGAATGATGATAGTCCGGGGGAACACACATACATGGTGAGAGGCCCCCCGTGGGACATGAAAATCGTGAAAATCAAAGAAAGGCCCCAGTTAAGGGCAAAAATGTCTGCACTGTACATACAAGCACCTTCACACAAATAAACTGTTTATATGCAAACCCTGATATGTTGGATAATAACCTCAATGAACTTTTGTTACATGTTAAAAATTACAAACCTTGGATTATTGGTATTACAGAGGTCACACCAAAGCATTTCAGGTACTCTCCCTCTCTGAGTACATATAAAATTGATGGATACGAACTCTACCATAAGAACATTACAAACAACACTGGCAGAGGAGTTTCATTGTAGGTTCACAAATCCCTAAACCCAAATGAAGTTACACTATTTGAAGATTACCAAGAATCTGTGTGGGCTGATATAAACCTTGTAAATAAGGACAAATTATTTGTTGGAGTAATTTTTAGGAGTGATCTGCAGAAAATAATGGAAAACTGTTGTCAGCTGTTAATTATATTGCCGATATGGGTAGCTACAGCCATAAACTTATCATGGGGGATTTCAATCTCAAAGACATTAATTGGGATGACTGGAGTACCCCACATTGGGAGAATAATCTTGAATATAAATTTATTGAATGAGTCAGAGATTTGTTTATGGTACAACATGTAAAATAGCCCACAAGAGGCAGAGTTGGGCAAAACCCTGGCACATTGGATTTATTGTTAACAAATGAAGAGGGAATGCTCTCAGATCTTGAACATTATCGTCCACTTGGCAAAAAAGATCATAGTGTGCTCATTTTCAGCTTCAATTGTTACATTGAATTAAACTCTAAGCCAAAAGTCAGACAATATTTTGACAGAGGTAACTATGCACAGATGGCTGAAGATTTGAATATAGACTGGTCAAAAGAGTTCAGCGATATACCAGATGATGTAGAAAAACAGTGACAAATATTCTGGAATATATTCAAAGACTCTGAGAATAGAAATATTCCCTGGAAACTAGTCTCTGGGCAACCAGCCCGGAAAAGTAAAGGAGCCTTTCCCCTTGATGAGAAATGTCTAAAAAAGAATAGAAAAAAAGCCAGGTATTGTCAGAGATATCTAGAGACTAAAGGTGGTGAAAAGTGGCAAGCATATTGTAGAGAGAGAAACCAGGCAAGAGCTATGACAAGAAAAGTCCAAAGAGAAATGGAAAAAGACATTTCCAAGCAGGCGAAGAAAAACCCTAAAAAATTCTGGAGTTATGTAAGCTCAAAGACTAAAACCAGAAGTGGAATATCCCAATTGATTGTGCCAGAACAACTGGTAGATGGTAAACCCAAGTTAACTAAAAGTGACAGTGAAAAAGCTGAAGTTTTGCTAAAGTTCTTCTCTAGTGTGTTTCTAGTTGAACCCCCAGGGGATGCCCCAGATGTACCACCAAAAGAATTCATATAATTGCTGGATACCTTCAATATCATTCAGGACATAATTGTTAAGGAACTCGGTAAGTTAAAGATAGCAAAGTCCCCAGGACCGGATGGACTACACCCAAGGGTGCTAAAAGAACTAGCAAAAACCATAGCCAAACCAATAGCCCTCATCTTCAATACATCACTCAAAACAGGAATCTTGCCGGAAGACTGGAAAAAGACCCATAAGCCCGACCAGTGTGATATGCAAAACTCTGAAGTAGATTATAAGGGACCAGATCATTAGCCATATGAAAGAAACCAATCTATTCAGTATTTATCAATATGGATTCATAACTGGTAGATCCAGTGGATGTTATTTACCTTGACTTTGTGATGGCCTTTGATCAAGTCGCACACAAAATACTAATAAATAATGTAAGAAGTTATGGTATCACACATCATGTCTTAAACTGGATAAAAAACTTTTTGTCTGACAGAAGTTATAGGGTATGTGTAAATGAAACATTCTCATCATTGACACCGGTAACCAGTGGTATTCCTCAGGGGAGTGTTCTGGGACCGTTTTTATTTGTGTTGTATATTAATGATCTACCTGGGATGACGTCATGTGATGCCTCCCTATTTGCTGACGATATCAAAATGGATAATAAAATTGATTCATGACCAAGTCAAAATTCAGGAGGGCCTAACCAGGCTTGAAGAATGGTCAGACAAATGGCTCCTTAGTTTCCATGGCAATAAGTGTAAAATCCTTGCCCTGGGTACGAGCCCTGAACGGGAATATGTTTACAAACTTAAATGTGTTGGCATCACACATGATCTTGAATATGCAAATACTATGAAAGACCTAGGTGTAACCATGAACAGCTCATTGTCATTTGAATCCCATATCCAAGAAAATGTCGAAAAGCCTAACTCAATTGTAGATCTTATCAGAAGAACATTTATACAACTGGATGAAGATATATTTCGACACCTATATAAATCCCTAGTAAGGCCTCGCCTTGAATATGCCAACCTTGTATGGAACCCGCATAAACCTATACATATTGATGTCCTAGAAAACGTCCACCGACATGCAACCCGTATGGTGCCCTCTGTAAGGAACCTTACCTATGAGGAGAGATTAAGGAAGCTGGGACTCCCCTCCCTAACATACAGGCGTACCCGTGGGGATATGCTCGAAACTAATAAAATGTTTAATTTGTATGACAGAGCAGTAGCACCAGAAACCCACTTAGCACCACATGCACCAGAGGTCACTCACTGAAACTGGCAAAGCTCAGAGCTAAGAAAGATACAAGAAAGTTTTATTTCAAGCTGAGGATAAAGTCTATGTGGAATAGTTTGCCGAGTGATGTTGTAGAAGCTAAGCCAATACTAAGCTTTCAGAAAAGGATTGACAGCACTTGGAAGAATATGGATTTTAAATATAATTATAGAGCCCCACTCACAGGGCATGACAGTAGTACCAAAAACTATGCTGTTGACAGTTTAGATATAGAGGATCTGGACACAGAGGTCACGTAGACCTGTGTCCAGTAGACTTCCATAAGTATCAATAAGTGTAAGTATAAGTAGAAAATGAAGCTCTGCCAAGGCAGTGGATGATCTTGTTAACTTTAAACTAATTAAAAACACCACTACAAGTCTTTTGAATGAATCAAAGAAAATATTTTAAAGAAAATTCACCAAAGAAAAGCGTAGATTCCAATCTGATCTTTTCATGAATGTAAACAAACCTATGCTATTTCCAAAACAGCAATATCCGTATCGAAATCCAAGCAATTACTGACAAATAATCCACAACATATTAGATCCTATTACGAGAAAAGTACCTATCCCCTATTCTAGCAAGAAGAAATCTGCATCACCTTAGGCTGCAATACACGAACTTCATCATCATCATCAAAGACGTATTTCGTCTGCGTAAGCAGACATTACGCGGTTTACTACCGCCCTCCAAGCTTGGCGATTTTGTGCAGTGTTCTCTGTGTCCTCTTCTTTGTAAAGACCTACTTTCTGCAGATCCTTCTCTACTATTTTTATCCAGGTTGTTTTTCGTTGACCCTTTGACAGCTTAACTTTCCTTTTAGCCTCTTTTAATACTTTCCTTGCAGGTGTTTCTTCATTTAGCCTCATTAAGTATCCATTCCATCTTTCTCTTCTCCCTCTGATATTGTTACTCCATTTATTCATTTTTGTTTTTTCATAAAGTTCCTCATTCGTTACCTTGTTTTTCCATTTGATATCTAACATCCTTCTCAGTAGCTTTCTTTGGAAAACATTGATTTTATTTTCCATTGATTTATTGAGTGTCCAAAGTTCAGAATTGTATAGAAACACATTATCGATATAAGCTGTCATTGCTCTTATTTTTATCTTTATGGTCATTTTCCTGTTTTCCAATATATCTTTTTTTGCTGTTATAGGTGTATATGGCTAGACCTTTCCTTTTTGTTATATCATTTTCAGTGTCTAAAATACTTCCTAGATATTTACATTTTTTCCATTTTTCATTTCCATTTCTTTCCATTGTATATTACTTCCTTTTTTGTTTCAATGTCTTTTAGATTTTTCTTTTTCAATTTTGGTGGAACATTTTCCTTTACTGCTTCATTGTTCATGTTGTTATTTCTAATCCAAGTCACGTCATCAGCATATTGTTGATCAACTTGGAACGTTGATGGATTACTCCATATATTGCTGCAGCTGTAACTGTGATCATGTGTAACATTTCTATATCTTTTCCCAAAGGTGTTCTGCTGTTTGGCTGCTTGCTATAGTTATGTTCTTCCTCCAAAGTGTTTCTTTTGTCTTCTAAAGCATTTGCCAGAAACAGAGTGAAGAGAATTGGGCTGGCACAATCTCCTTGGGGAACGCTGATGTTGATTGTAAATGCGTCACCCAACTCCTTTCTTGCTCTCACTCTAATTTTTACATCTTCAATTAGAAGCTTCAAAATATGGATCTCATCTTCATCTAAAACACTTCTTAGAATATCCATTAGCTCATCTCTCCTGACAGTGTCGAAAGCTTTACTCATGTCAAGCAGTAGGTGTTATAGCCTTTTTTGCTAATACTTTACACGAGAAGACATGTTTGGTGGTCCTCCTACCATACTGACAGGCAGCCTGAGTTATAGGAATTCTCTTCCTTATCTTGTTTTTCGTTCTTGTCACCATACAGATTGCTAAAAATTTCCTTAGGATGGTAAGGAGGATTATTGGCCTGAGATTGTTTGTAGGACCCTTAAGCTTTTCCCGGTTTTTGTAGTGGGATTAGGATGCCATTTACGATTTCACTGGGCATCTCTCCTGTCTTAGCCATAACATTATATATTTCTGCTATTCTTGTGTGTACAATGCGTGGTCCATGCTTTATCATCTCTGCTTTGATTTCATCAATTCCTTCACTTTTATTGTCTTTCAAGCTTTTTGATGCTTTAGCTACTTCTTCTGCAGTCAAAGGTATTTTCCTTTTTTGAGGGTTGATATTTCCAATCCGACCTTCATTTTCTTTTTTGAACATTTCTTTGAACGCTTCTGTTTTTATTTTAACTTGTTTGGATTCATTCGGTGTTACACCTTCACCACTGTCTACCTCTTACGATCTCTAAGTATGGTTTTGTCGATCAGTAATTGATCTTTAGTTCCTCTGCTCGTCCTCCTGCATCCCTTCTGTTCTTCTGGGAGCAGATTTTCTTTTTCCATGAAATTATACATGTCATCTGCAATGATTCCAGTTAAAAGTTTCTACATTATCAGAAGACAAGTTATTGGCCTGAAGTTATCAACACCATTTCCTTTTGCTGGGTCTTTTTGGCACAAAACTGTCCTTCCGTAGGTCATCTCATTCGCCCACGTCGAAACTCCACAACCGGATGCAGTTTAATGTCAATACCTAGGACAAATTATTATTATTATTATTATTATTACTATTATTTATTTTTTTTGCTAAATGTCACAGTTCGTACTGGCTGCTTTTTCTTTGGCCGGGTGTAAACAATACACCTAAGGCATATCATGTCCTGAAGTTCAGATGCTAAATACTTTACGAAGGATCCTTGCAGTTCCTAGTTTTATTATTATTATTATTATTATTATTATTATTATTATTATTATTGAAAAACTCTTTAGAATTGCTATTTTAAAATCCAACACCGAGTCACTACCAGTGACCTAGGGTGAGGGAAGTTGGGTAACAAAAACTTTTAAGGTCCACAAGAAACCGGTCAAAACATAAAAACATAATAAAAATCATTTTCTGACAAAACCACAAACATCAATTCGCAACAATTAAATGGAGAGGGCTTTCCTAAGAAGATGGGCAGTGCCATTCAAAACAATTTTTTGCACTTCCTGCAATGAGGGTTCACCCGGTATTTGCTTCAGAAAGGTGTCAGTTCCTTTCTTAATAAGACCCAATGCTCCAACAATCACTGGTATTGTCTCTGTCCTCAGATGCCACATTTTACCTATCTCAATTTCTAGATCTTTATACTTAGAAAGTTTCTCGAAAATCTTCGCAGAAACATTCCTATCAGAAGGGACACTCATGTCAATCAACAAGCAGGTGTTGTCTTTCTTGTTTTTTATGACAATATC
>RDPX01000516.1:352809-362859 GCA_003991215.1 Morbakka virulenta | reverse complement strand
GTCACGTTGTCAAGCCAAGATCGTGGCCAGTAGCAAGTTGTTCTTTGGAACTACACCTCTGCTCTCAAAAGCTGTTGAGTTTGGTGATTCATCACATGGTGCCTTCCACATGGTTTCTCGTTGAGATTAAGAAGATGAATTATTTTCATCTGGTATGGACAGGAAGCTATGTCTTGACGTCAGTCGAGTTAGAGGTGGACCATGGTTATGCAACGGGTGGCGCTCATCGGTGATTTGTATTAATCGTTCCAGATTAGAGGCGGATGTCCTTCTCACATGTGGTGGGGCTATGCCTGACAGAGCATACAGAGTATGGACTGGTGTGGATCGTATTGTCCCTGTAATTATTCTACAAGTGTTATTGAGTGAAATATCCACTTGCTTAGCATGTGTTGACCTTCCCCAGGTGGAGCATGCATACTCGCCGACTGAAAAACATAAGGCAAGAGCAGTGGTGCACAGTGTTGATGGGTTGGCTTCCCACTTGGAGGTTCCCAACTTGCGCAACAGATTACTCCTTGTGGCAATCTTTGGCTTAACATTAGAGCAGTGTGATTTGAAAGAGAATGTTCGATCCAGAGTGACGCCCAAATACTTTGGAAGTGGATGGTCCTCCAGTGCTTGTTATTTCCATGTAATATTGAGAGTTCATTTTGCCTCTTGGGTTTTCAGGTGAAAAGCACAAACTTGGGTTTTAGCTGGGTTTGGCTTCAAGTCGTTGGACTCGTAATAAGCAGTAAGCTGCTTCAGGGCGTTCTCAAGAGTGTTTTCTATCTTAGTGAAGGACCGCTGTTGAGTTGTTATACAGGTGTCATCTGCATAGATGAAACGCCTGCACTCACTTGGTAATGGTAAATGAGTTTATTTGTGTAGATGTCAAAGAGAAGAGGTGGTAAAATACTTCCTTGTGGTAGGCCATTGCGTTGTGTGCACCATCTGCTTCTCTGACCATTAAGTTCATCGAAGAATCGTCTATTTTCCAGCATACTTCGTACTGTATGACACAGTTCCAAGTCATTTGTGATGGTCCAAATTTTTTGAATGAGCCGTTGATGTTGTACAATGTGGTATCCAGCTGTTAAATCGACAAATGTTGCTCCGGTAATTAATTTTTCTTTGGTAACCATCTTCAATATGCTGCGTCAGGTTCGTGAGTTGTGTTAAGCACGAACGCCCTGGACCAAAGCTGGTCTGTTCTGAGATGAGTTTCTCGTCAACGGTGGTGCTAATCCTTCCAAGTATCATACGTTCAAATAGTTTGAATGTAATACGTAGTAGGGAGATTGGTCTAAAGCTCTTGTGGTTGTCTGGATCTTTTCCTGGTTTGAGGACAGCAATAATTTTCGATCGCCTCCATTGTTGAGGGATTCTCTTGCGGTTCACACAGTATTGGAATAGGGCCACTAGCCGTCCTTTAGTAGTGAGGCCAATGTGCTTCAAAAACTCTGCAAGAATGCCATCAGTGCCCGCAAGTTTGCCATTCTTCAATAATTTCAGATCCTTCTCTAGTTCATCCAAATTGAATGGTTTGGTGAGAGCTCTATCTAAGGTGGTGTACTGGATGGGATTTTGTATCTCTGATAATCCGCTGCTGGCCGTCTGTGTGCGGGTTTCCCATTCAGTAAAAGTTGAGTGGCAATCTGGTTGGCTGTGACAGTAGATGTTGGTTTTACTGTGGTGGTGTCATTCCCAAGCCTCTTGATGGTAGTCCAGGCTTTTTTGTTGTTATGAGTCAGATTCATTGATTATATCATGCGTTGCCAGCTTTCTTTGCTTTGTTCTGTTATACTTTCAAGTAGTTCCTCTCCAAGACTGATGGTTTTGTCTGAGAAGGGATCTTGCTGGTATGAAGACTTGTAAGTGTTAAATAAGTCGGACAGTTCTTCTGACATGCCTGGTATATATTCAGTCCGACATCCTCGGGAGATCGTTTTTCGTGCAGACTTTTTGACTATATCGACAAAAGTGCTATAGATCTCCAGTGTAGGTGAAATAACGGAGAATTGCATGTCCACTTCCTTGGCAAAAATGGGCCAATCTGCCTTTGTCAGATTGAAGCGTCTGCGGAATAGAGTGTGTCGTACTTTAATTGGGGCACTGATGGATAGGGCAATAGGTCGATGTTGACTGTGAAGCATTGGTTCAAGAACTTCCTTTGTACACATTGGGCTGATATTACGACTGATGAACCCGATATCTGGGTTATAACCTCTTTTCCAGCGAGAGCTGTTAAATGAAAATGGTTGTTTTTTATCATGAACAAGTGTTACCCTTGGCCTCTGCCCACGCCTCTACTGCAGCGCCATCATTGTAGGTCTTTCCACAATCCCATAATGTGCTATGCGAATTAGAGTCACCAATAAGTAGGTGGTATTTCCGTTTACAGTTTGCCGGAAGCTCATTGAGGTGGAAGCAACTGTTGAGGGAGGGGTTAGTAGACCGATGTGATTGCCAGATCTTTCAGCCACACAGTAATTGTTTCAATATTATTATCACTGCTGTTGGTATAGGTTTGCTCAATGGGTAAGGAGGGTTTGGTAAATACTACACTCCCATATTGTTTATGTCGATTTTCCGGGGCCAGAGTTTTCTCTTTTAAATAGGATCGCTTACTGTTTTTGTCTCGATGTGTCTCTTGTACGCAAACGATATCATAATTTGCCTATATTTGGGCCAGTATTTCAGCTTTCCGGTCAAAAAATCCTTCGATGTTAACGGAGAGTAAGGAACACGCCGGTTCTGAAAAGAACCCATAGTTTTGATGACGTGCTGTTGCTGGGAGAGTAGTCATAATGTTGAAATATATCGCTGAAGTAAGCATGTAGCTGTAGTTTGAGTGGTTGACACAATCAGCAAGCCATTCGGCTTTGCAGAGGAGATCGCGAGCAGGTTTGTGTCATGTCCTCCTGAAAGTAGGTAAGTACTAATTGCAGCTGAGTTAACCAAATATGTCGGAGGGCTGCATCTTATTGAGTCATTCATTGAACATTCCCTCATAAACAAAAATGGGATAGCATACAGTTTGTCCAGATGATGGCTTTTTGTTAAAAGACGCAGAGAGGAAGCCATTTACACTCAGTTGTCAAGTTTTGGTGGGTTTTTTTACCTCTGGCAGATTACTCACTGAGACACCTCATTTCTTTCCTTATCATGTGCATCAAGAAAATTAATTTGGTAGTATCACCAGGTCTATTAGTCTAAGGTGGCAATAAGTTTGTGATTTGACATGACACTTACCATGTAATCTCAAAATGTGTCAATCTTTCCCTTCAAATATTATTCAAATTTACAAATTAAAACCCATAGAGAATGACAGACAGAATATAAATGGGCTGGATGCCATATTACTTCCAGCATTAAAGACAACAGGACAACAAACACAAGAGGAGAGTGGCACAAAACAATGTAATCCTGTAACCTCTTTGGTCTGCATTGTCAACGTATAAAACAACTGTACCCTTTTTTGGAAGCCTGATGATTGGAAAAGTATCTCTCGAAACCTAACTTTAAAAAGCTAACGAATCATGACAGGATAAGAGAATCACACTTAAAGACGAGGGTAACTTTACTCACAAACCTTGCGATGGAACCCTCAAGGCAGACGGAAAAGAGGAAGACCAAGAGCCACCTTGCGTAGAAGTCTAGAACTGGAGATGAAAGACAGCGGACATAGTTGGCATACCATCGTGACCGCAGCCCAGGACAGACGTAGATGGAGGGAGATTGTTAGCGGCCTATGCTCCATGCCGGAGTGAACAGGCTTAAGTCAAGAGTCATGACAAGACGTAGCTTCTATATCTATGGTTTGTGCTGATTCCATAAAGTCAAGAACTTTCAGAATAAAGGTGTTATGGCTTTGCATTTGATATATAGTTGTACCCGGTTTTAAGTGAAAAGTTATAAGACTATTATAAGACTATTCTTTGAGTAACGACGACAACAAAGTTGATTGTGCCTTTGTCATGGTTGAGAACCATTCAAGACATAAGGTCACTAAATATATGGAACTGTGAAAAAAGGGTAGAAAGCCAAGAGATATAAAAGTTGGCGTCGTATGATGGAGGAAAGCACTCAAAAGCCAGAGACTTCCACAATCTAGCTATCCGAAAAAAGAAACTTCATTCATAAGAAGAGTTACAGCGACGACAGGCAACAACTGCATGCTGAGGAACATACTGAGAGAAACACATCATACTTGATGCAGCAAATTGAGCTTGCACCAGTAAGAAAACATTATTAGAAAAGCTTATTAGAAAACAAAATAAAACCTAGAGAAAAGAGCAACAAATGTTGTCGCTGAGTCAAAGCGGAAGAGTAGCAACAAGATTTGGGTCGATAAAGTTACAACTACGTCTTGATAAGATTTGATTAAGAACATGAAGATGAGATGATGGAGCACCTGTCCAGATATATACTCCATGCAAGGGAGAATGGTAGACTTAGATGGATACAAAATGTCCTCGAGTGAGAGGTAATTTCTAGCATGGTACAAAGAATCAAGCCTTGATTGAAGCAGACTAACTTATAGATTGAATAAAAAAAACACAAGAAATTTCTGGAGACAATGACAAACCAAGCATTCCTATTAGTGAACGTTTCTCAAGAGCAGGATCTACTTCATTAGGGTTAACATGAGAATGATTGTGCATGATTTTTGGAGGGAGAAAAGCACTCAGGCTTCTGTTCAACGACATCAGTTGCGTTCACTTGACAATTTATAGGTAGGTAGATAAATTGTGAAACTCGTTTCGGAGGTTTACTATATATTGTAAGGTATAGAGGTGGGGTTTTTTGTTGACATATATTTTATTTTGGGAGTATTTATAAGGGGTCCTGGTGGTGCTGGATTTTTAGCTATAGTATCGAGGTATTTTTGCATATTTTGCCTGAAGCTGTTAGCTGAGTCATTATCGTAAAAAGATAAAAGCATTAAAAGATTCGACATGAGTACTAAATAAAAAATATGAAAATGTTGGGGGCCTTGATAAAAAAATTGAAATTTTCGAGGGTGGGGACTGATTTGCATATTAAAAGAAAATACGTCAATCACATAACATATTTTATAAGCTTTGTCAGAGTTTTCTCGTCCTTATTATCATCTGCGGTTTAATATGTCACTTTAAATGTTAGACCACCTTCGTCCATTAAAAACTGGTTGGTGTCCAGATCAGACATAATTTGCTGCTGCAACGTGAGCATCTCAAACCCAATTTAGCAAGGAAGATCTTCTCAAACACAAAATAGATTCACTTTTACTCCCAAGAACGTTATAATTCACTCCGTGAATAAAAAAATATATCTTCACCATTTCGCTGGCTAAATTATTCCAAACATTCAGAATCTAATCGACTATGGGTTCTTATAGGTTAGATTCCAAATGCTCTTCCTTAGTCAGTATTTGAGTTTGTGAGTTCGTAGAATGGAAGCATTATAGCTGCTTGCCACCTCGATTTTAGACATCTTATTTCTTGACACAACGAGTACCTGCAATAAGAACGTAGAACCGCCAGATGTGATCTGGGGGTCAAGCTATTTCATCATCAGATCTGTCAACACAGGTATAGTCATCAGGGTCTCAAAACTGCCCAATGCCAGAAAATGGTTATCGAAAGCAGAAGATTCAAGAATCTTTTAGCTATACTCAGAAGTAAGGGCAATATTCATTCATCCATTGACATAGGAATCCATTATGCAATACCATTTCAACCCATAATTCAATTCGACATTCTCTCACATTACTGTTTACAATACAAGGAAAGACCTCAGTTTAGACCAATCAGCCTTCACTGTCAAATATACAGGCCGTTACTCTTGCTTTTTTGTGGCCTGTATTTCATATGAAAACATCTTTTAGTACCTTCTAATCAACAATTGTAGATGGAACCATATCTTTCCAAACGAAAGGCCATCACATAAATATTACTATTAAGTAAATATTACTAAGACAATGTAGCTATATTAGATAGGATATTATCTTATTGACATCAAAAGCAAAACTAGTTTTTCATCTGGCCTTTCCTTGCTTTATATGTCAATTTTCTCATTATCATCATCAATCGGGCACGCCCGAATTCATGATCAGCATTCTCCACGAGTCTCCGTTCTTCATCAATTTCTGTAGATCGGGTATTGGAAGACCTGTATCTTTCTGGAACAGGGTACCATAGTCCAGTCTAGGTCGGCCGACATTTCTATAACCATGGTGCGGTTTTCACAGCACAGTGAGTGCTGCAGGTTCTGCACTTCTGAAGCAGTGTCCTGCGAGGCGTAGTCGGCGTACTCTAATGGTATCAATAACTTTGGGTAGGCTTCCTTATATTTCTTTGTTTGTAACATGTTGCTTCCAATTGATATTCTTAATGTATCGAAGTATACAAGTGTAGCAACCATTAACTTCCTTTTCTAATTTTTTTTGTCAGTGTCTATGTTTCTGATCCATAGAGCAGTATACTTTCAACTGTGACACGAAAGAAATTGATTTTCCGCTTCCATGGTAACAATGATCTCCAGACGATGTTTAGTTTTCGTACTGCTGCCCAGGCCTTTGCTTTCCTAATTTTTAGGTCTTTTGCTGCATTGTCTATCAACGACCCTAGATATTGGAAATCATCTACTTTTCCAATCTCTGGTGATTTACTACTAATCTTGGATTGTCTGCCATGTTATGTCTATTTACTTTATTTCATAACCAAGGTTCTGTATTCCCTCAAGCGCATTAACCTTCTACCTACGGTCCATTCCAAAAGACTCTCTTATAAAACTTCTTTTATTGGCTTCCTGTCATGGCTATCTTGAATTTTCTGGGTCCCTTTACGTTGCAAAAAAGCTCTGATATCTATTTGAACAATTTCTTGTGTTTCCTTGCCATAGGTAAGGTGTGGTTTTACTTTTCTGTTTCGCCCCTGGCTAGTGGTGCACAGACCATACTTGTTGATGATTAAGTTGACAGGTCGTCTTAGCCAATGTCTTAAACTTTGTATTTGCTCTGGTGTGACTGTTTCAGCAAGGTATCCTCTTTTAACATAATAAAAAGAACCTTTTCATGTTTTACTCACATGTGAATTTCAGATTTCAGTCATTTCTCTTGATTGCTGATAGTTGGCAATCAACAACTATAAATGTCGACTTCATGATGGAGTTATTACACTTGTAGAGATAGCTGGAGCCTAACAATGGGACCAACATTGACTGTAAAGAAAGACAATCATGAACAAGCTATGACACGCATGCTATGTGTATTTAGAAAGTTGAAAAGTTTTGGGCCAAGATATTAGTAAATATCAAACTCATCAATGGTTGGCTTCTTCTGAGCTCAAATCCGAAACAGAAGGTTATATGATCGCAGCTCAAGATCAATGTCTCAATACGCGAAATTTTCAAGCCAATGTTTTGAAAACTTGCTATGATCCCACATGTAGAATATGTAATCAACATAAAGAGACTATCGATCATATAGTGTCCGCTTGCCCCATACTGGCCCTAACAGAATATCAAAAGCGCCATGACAGAGTCGGTCAATATATCCACTGGATGTTATGTAAAGAAACATGCCTATTGAGCTAGCGAGATTGTTAGATTATTTTTAAAATGGTCGATAAGAAACAGCAGCAATGTCGGGGTAATTAAGAAGGAAAGTCGGTTTCATTTTTCCTTTGAGGTAGTCAACCTTTATTAAAAGGCAAGAAATATCCAAAGTTTTGAATTCACAAGTAAATGAAAAGAAAGGAACATCTAATTGGAATTGATAAAGCTGACTTGAAACAAGACTGAAAAGCCTTCAGTCTATAAGCGCGAGCCTAGTATTTTATCTGTGCATGCAAAAGTGTCAAGGAAGATCAATTTTTAGAAAGAAATGTATAATGAAGTGCAAATCAACTCAGTGTGCAACATTTTTATCAAAATTCAATTTTTATTTGCATTACTGCATGATCACTGTAATATTTGAACACAACTTTAACTTCTATGGTTTCACTCAGACTAGTAGATATGTGGATGTGATCAAGTTGTCTACAAGTTGTCTATAAAAATAACTGAACATCACTCAACAAAGAAGTGTCTGCAAAGTGCTTAGCATTACTGAGAAAAGAAGCATCTATAAAGTACTTTATGTATAGAAGTGTCTATAACGAAAAGATAAATCGTCCAAGAACAAGAACAAGGAAAATACAAAGATGGAGAACCGCGGCAATACTTACTCGTGCTTTAAAATGTCTACTTTATCTCTTTTAGTTAAAATTTTGGGCTGCTAATTTGTAAAGAAACTAGTTTGATACTTTACTTAGCATAGATTAGTAATTGATAAACTGGTAGTCCAGATATTGTGACAAAATGGAATGGTGGTTGAGTGGTTACATTAACAGCTTATAATGTGAGAGGTTCCCTGTTTGGGGCTCATTCATCTCCCCAGATGAACTAGCCTCAATTCGTTTCTCTTTTACAAGTGGAATACTGCATATGTGTACATGTTTACGAAGAATTAGGAGATGAAAAAAGCAATAAATAAAAAGCTTTTAAATGTATGTAGATTAAACGTCAAACAAAAAGTAATCCTCTGCATGAAAGTGACTTTCAACTTTGCTTTGGTTAAGAGTAAAAGAGAAAAAAATGCACAAAAAGAACATAAGATGAGGTTTGAACATTTCTTTGGTATTGGTGTTGAGAACACCAATTCCAGAATTAAGTCATTAAAAAGTTGATCTGGAAAGAGAGGCACTAGTTCGCGAGGTACATTGATTTGAATATTGTGTTTACTTGATACATCCACATCATTTGCCTCCTCTGATAAAAGGTTCGGTAACCATGGACTGCCATCTTCTGATCACTGGAATTCTCTTTCTTTCTCCATATCCTCTGGTATCACTACAAACAGGGATGTAATCCATCTATTCCTGTCTCAATCTTCCACCCTCTCTTCTATCCTCTATAGCAATGCCATTCAAAGTGGTGGTCAGTGGAGCAATATCGGTCGGCAAACCAACAGCAGTCAGCACACAGCAAGTTTACAGAAAAGAAAAAGGGAAGATAACTAGCATAGTTTCAGTCATTTTTAATACTGACCCTGAATTTTACCAAATCTGTTTCAAACCGGGCTTGAAAAAATAAAATCCGAATTAAATGGGACCTAAACCCGAACTTCCTTGCTGGATCTCAATTTCTTGGCCAGGAAATATCGAAAGTAACTAGCAAAGAGATCTGCTTAAGGAAAAATATTTGTTTGTACAATTTTGTTTTGTTTTGTTTTGTTTTGTTTTGTTTTGTTTTGTTTTGTTTTGTTTTGTTTTGTTTTGTTTTGTTTTCTTTTCTTTTCTTTTCTTTTCTTTTCTTTTCTTTCCTTTTCGTTCATTTTAAAAATTTAGTTGGTTAATATTATGTAAATTGATGTCAACTTACCATGTGTACTTTTTTCATAGTGCCAGTCAAGATGCCAACAAATATGACCATTACAGAAATTGGTCGACGAAATGTAACTCTGACATGGCTGCTGCCAAGACGAGATGCGCACAATGGTGTACTGCTGGGAACAATCATCTATATTTTCAACTTGAAAAACAACAGCGTTGAAAAACAACTTGCACCAGAGTACAAAACTTCATATACTTTGACAAATTTGAAACCTTACACTGAATACATGTTTAAAGGCGCGATGATAAACAAAATTGGCGAAGGTCCATTTGGAGTAAATTTAACGGCAACAACATTAGAGGACGGTGGGTTATCACAATTTATACTACATGGAAATTTAATTTTTAATCTTTATGTTTTTATCTTTATTTTCATGAGTAAAATTGTTAGAATGAGGCCAAGTATAAAATAACTATCATATTTTGTGAGTTGCAAATGAGATTTTCATACATATAGCCTAATCAAATTTCTTCTATGATAATAATGGAAACTTTTTATTTTTTTTCATCCGAACACATACAATTACAAAACCTCACTAATCAAGGTAGTTTTCATTAGCTTGTCTATTTGAGAATGTAAAAATAAATTAATAATGATGATGATGATGATGATGATGATAATAATAATAATAATTATTATTATTATTAT
>RDPX01000516.1:303375-313684 GCA_003991215.1 Morbakka virulenta | reverse complement strand
TACATCATCATCATCATATATATATATATATATATATATATGATGATGATGATGATGATGATTTGTGTGTGTGTATTTCTGTTGTATGTTTGCATGTATGTATGTATATATGTATGTATGTATGTATGCTTGTATGTATATATATGTATGTACGTATGTATGTATATATGTATGTATATATGTATGTATGTGTCTTGTCTGTGCATGCGTGCATATAAATACTTTTTTGTTGAGGGATTTCTGAAATGTTTTTTGGTTTGCTTATTTCTAAGAGGATGGGTGAAAACTCCAGGTCTTTTTTTTTAAACAAACTATATTTATCATTTTAAGCTTTTGGTCACTCTGCAAGATGTAATATTGTAGTGCCATGCCTGTTGTTATTTCATAATTTTGTTTTTATTTAAACTCTAATTGACTGAAGTGGATTAAAGAAGATTATTGTTTAAATTGCTTTTCCATGAATATAATAAATTGATGGTGCTCTGACATGTCTTTTAACATTGCTCACACATACTTGTTTAAACTTCATTTTGCAGCAAACGTTCTAACTATCTATCTAGAATTGGAAATGATAAAAGGAAAGCACTACAGGATAGACTCTTCCATCTTGGAGAGGTAAGATCTTTTCACACTGTGAAGGGTAATAGTGGTATGATCATAAAACTGGTAACGTTTAGCTGCTTTATTTTAACTTTGAATAAATATTTTAAGTATTGAGCACGTAATTGCTACAGTGTCTTTGTGCTGCCTGCCCTTTCTCTAGTTTAAATTAGGTTTTTTTTGTAATTGAAATATAATAATAACTTTGCCGGGAATGAGAAATGAGGAATGAGACGATAACAACAGAAGCAGGGGTGATGCCAGTAAAAGATCTGATGAGAAAAGGGAGGATGGAATGGTTTGGCCATGTTTGTCGCCGAAAAGCAGAGGAAGACATCAGGATGGTATGCGAAATGAGAGTTGAAAGAAATAGAGGCAGAGGCAGACCAAAGCAAAGATAGAGGGATGCAGTGAAAACAGACCTTCGCTGGCTTGATCTGGAGAGAGAGGACACTAGCGACAGGAGGAGGTGGCGGAGTCTGGTCGAGCGGAAGATACGGCAGAAACCCGCTACCCGGTCAGGATACAGCGGAGCAAGGTGAGCAAGCAATAGCTTTGCCGGGTTCATATTATTTTGGGATGGTTTATGTACTCCAAGACACGAAGTGTATGGATAGTTGTATAATAAAGATACTTAAAATTTGGAAGTAAACCAATATTCTGCTCTTTAAAAGTTCAAACACAACTTCTCTCAGATAATGAACGAATATGTAATTATTGCAGTTGTAATTATGACAATATGATGATGTGCCATAATTTATTTCATTAGAATTAGTTTTGATAGCCCACATTACAGACAATATGTGACATTATGGATATCAGATTAAAACGAAGATAAAGAATGTTGAGTTTCTGGTGGGTCATTGTATAGTTATGTTTATTTGTTTGAACGTAGCTGTTCTTTAACACAAGTAGTACCGTCATTCATAAAGTAATGAACTAATGTCTGGCAAGACTTTATTGACAATCATCCATTAGCATGTAAACAAAGATGAAAACAAAGTCGTAGAGGTTTTGAATTTTTGGTAAAAAAATGCCACATAAGAAAACAAATGTCTTTTTTCTGTTGTAATGTTACAGAAATGATACCGGTTTGCATACACATTGACTATTAAAGCTGGTTATTGGGTACAAAAATCATAAGGCAAAAGGAGAATTTTGTACGTTCATATAGCGCCTAGTAATGCTACATTTACATGAATGGCACTAATGCAATTCCTGGGGTTTTTTTATGTATAATTTATCTACATAAATGAATGTTTATTCCCATTATGGCGAGATGCAGGACATTCACATGTAAAACTTTTATTTGTTTGTGTTTTTTTTTACAGAGTTGGGGAGGATCTGGTGGAAAGTATACTTTGGATCACTGTTGTGCACAGCGATCTACTGCAGAGGTGAATTGCCCATTGTTAGTTACGATTGCCTATTTCCAGTATGATGTGAATGTTACACAGACTAAAAATTATCAACTTATTAAACGGGGGAAATATTTCTTTGATTGGGTTTACTTATGATATCAAATCTCTTATTGGGGGTATTGTTCATCCTGTGTTCATTTCATGATATTTGACGCGTTTGCAGGGTCATAGTCTTGCTCATTACGATTTTTCTTCTTTTTTTTGGTCTTTTAGTTTTTTGCTTTTACTTTTCTTCGCTTTTTCTTTTTTTGTACATTTCTTTTCTTTGCTCATTTTTTTCTCAATTCTCATAACTTCCTTTAATTCGTGTTGTTTTCCTTCGTTTTGTTCTACAGTCTTTAGAGTCGATCTAGAGTCGACAAAAATTGTATGAAGCGTTTTGGATTTCTGGTTCTCACTCAGCCAATCCAACATTGATTTCCGGTGCAGAATAAATTTTATGGGTAGCGGGTTGTCGAGGAACATTTCAAAACCCAACTGTACAGTAAAAGAAAGAGGTTTCTCTCATAAAATTCTATTTGAATATGAAAATATTGGAATGTTTTGCATCAAATTTTTTTGATGTGCTATGTAAAAAATCAGCCAAGAGACGGCTTTTGTATGTAGTCGTACGTACTTATAATGAAGTTGTAAGAGGTTATAAAAAGTTATAAGAGGTTATAAAACGTTGAAAGAGGTTATAAAGTAGCACGCTTTTCTAGATGGAAAGGCGTTACCTGAAAAGGAACGTAAGGGAGCTGACCGATTTTATTAGGAAATAAATAATATTCACCTTTTTTGTTAGTGGGGTAATCGTCTTGTGGTAACTCGCCAAATTACATTGTGAGAAGTTACTGTTTTGTGCTTTACCGCAGGCCTTGAATATCATGTAAACCTTCTGAAAAAAGTCTGTCAGATTTTGACATAGTATTAATGTACTCTTCATTCTAGAAACTTTACAAAGATGTTGGGAACTTGTACTTTGAATACTACAAGGAGACGAAGGTAGAAGAAAGTGGTTTTCATCACAAGGTAGGGTATTTTTAATTGGTTTTAACTCAAGGCATAAATTTAACAAAAAAATCTGTTGCACATGATATTTGTTAAAGAATACATATCTGTCTGTAAAAAAATGGCGAGTTGAAAACATGATATTGAATATGGTAAAAGTGTTATTTATCGTGATAATAACATATCTTCTGATTTTCCTGTATACCCTTTTGTAGGCAGTAATATTTAGGATTTTGTTAGTCATTATAAAAGCACGAGTTAAGCCCATGAGTTAAGCCCTCATTTGTTAATATATTTAATATACGGGTAGATTCGGCGAGCGTGGGCAACCCAAAGTCCCTGGATTGTGTGACCGAGACAGAGAGACGAGAGAGAGCCAGCCAGACAGACAGACAGAGAGAGAGTGAGTGAGTGGCCCAAAGAGAGAGAGAGAAAATGTTGATAATAAATACCATGTTTGCTACATGTATGTCACTATGTAGGTAGAGCTGATACTCTTTATGCTCCTGTCACTGCTAGCGTTAACCCACTGGTTGGTTTACTGTAACCCATAAATCCTCAGCTGCAAGAGTAGAACTTGAAACTCTTCTGATCCGACCACCAGGATATCAACGTTACATTAATTTGTAACTAATACAAAACCATATTCAAAGGGTATTTTTTTGACTTGTTTTTCTTTTTTTACGATAGGATGGACTTACCATTAACCAGTTGTGTTCAATTCAGTTAAATAACTTAAGAGAGGTAGGTGTTGTCTATTTGTTGAGCATTACTTTATTTATTGTTTGGGCATGTAAAAAAACATTATAATCCCGTGTTATTAAAGTCATTGTAGTCAAATGCTATGGTATATGATAAGCACAACACTGGCTGTCTCCCTCACCACAGGGCAGACTTTGCATCATAAATTTTGAAATAGCAGGAAAGTGTTACACAGCAAAACAAACAACTAGAGTGGTTATACTAATAAATGGTTGTTCTGATGACGAACAAAGTAATTTGTCAGAAAGTGAAGATGATATTAAGACTGATCTTTGCTGATAGTTATGGAAAAAGATTGTGGGATAGTTCTGCACGTACCAAAGTTTTTGCTCTTCATGAATTAAATAAATCCTCCTCTTTGCATTGAAGAAAACGTAATAAAAAAGGTATTCTTTCTTCTTTCGTTTTTAAGTTAGCCAAATTTTTACGAGTTTAATTAGATTTCTTTTTTTTAAGCCACATTGTTTTAATTGGTCGAAATAAACAGTTCCCCTACATTGGTGCATTTGCAGCACCCCCCTCCCTCAAAACTCTCCATCTTACCGAAGGGTGCGACATCGTCATTACTTTGGGATATTTTCTGGGCGATACAGACACCAGATTGGCCTTGATGTGTTAGCAACCACTGCAATGTTCTTTACACATGACTCACGGGGAAAGAACTAAATTTCAATTTTTGTATACGTTTGGAATGGAGAGAACAGAGAAATGATGGTGATGACTACTATGTTGGTATTCAGACATTAAACTATAAGCATCATAAACCATCATTTTTGCACATATTTTCATGGGATTTTACTGTTTTAAGGAAGGCAGAAAAATTGTATTATTACAATACGGATACTTGGGTTTATTTTGTAGGTATCTTCGAAACCGGGTGAAATAATGGAGACACTCATTCAATCTCATGATATTCCAGAGGATGTCAAAGTAAGCTACGTTTGAATTTGCTAAGTATTGTTTTTGAGGGGGTTTTTTTCAGAGCTCTCGATCAGCCGTTGCAGTTATCAGTTCGATAACTGCAATGGCTCTGAGCTTCGGGATTTATTCATGTTTAACCAGCCCCTTCTAGCATTGGATGAAGCGCGAGAGAGAAAAGTGTTGTTGATTGATTTTACTTGAAATGAGGTGATTTTGTTTGCCAATGCCCCTTTCAAAGGCTAGTAGTTTTTGGTAACCTATTGATAAATGATATAATTCATCTGTACTAACTTGGTTATTCTGTGACTTGTATTACTTACATTTGGGATCGGGCCACGTAAATGCAGTGGTGATGTGCTTGACATGCGATAAGAATTGAGAGTAGAAGGCGTACTGCAACAGGCAAGACTCTTTCGGTCAGAACACTAACTAGGAATGGCAGATAATATCAAAACAAGAAAGTCTAGAAAATAGAAATTAAAGGTAACCGACCAAGAGAGAGGCCTCGCCAATGACTACCACCATGGGTGATATGAAGAGTATGTATATGTGTCGTGGTGTATTAGATGTTGAAAATTGATTTCAGTGTAAAGCAGTCCATTTGAACAGTTACAGTTTATGTTTGAATTCAGTTAATTATATGCTAGTTTTTGTGGCCCTATGTCATTATTTCTAATGTTACACCCGGTTTATGTTCAGGCCACTTTTAGAGATAATATATTGCTATTTAAGAAGCTTTTATTAGTTTCAGTACTGCATACTGCAAATAAGAGAAGCTAATCAAAGAACCCCCTTCCCTTATTTATACTGGTTTATATGTAACTTGGTTAAGTTTTTATGTAAATAAAGTTGATAATTTTTGCATCACTCTTATATGGTGTGATACTCCGATGTGACTTGTCCCCACTGTGCAACATTGGCATGATGATAATACCTTGTCGAAATATCATCCTCTCACATTTTCAGGTGCACGGATGGAGTCGTTTATAATTAGCTGGTAGATGTGCACAGAAGAGCCTAAATATCACTTGCTACAGTTTTTTTTCACTGTAAAATTCCCCTTTTATTTCACTACTTAATCTATAATAAATGCGATTAATTTGGGAGACAAACTAAAAATTCAAGGGCAAGGAGTTTATCTCCTTATACCCGTTTGCTCATTCTACTTTGAATTCAGAAACCCTCTTTTTATATGGAGCAGAATGAGAACGTTCTGACAAATTGATTATTTGAAATATATCTTGCATAACCTTTATTTTAACGGGATGAAACATAACAAGAAGGTGCATCTTGTTATGTTTGATCTGGCTTGCAATTTTCTTATTTAACCACACCAATCGATCATTTATGGATATGATGATTATCACTGAACAGAACATGACGGAATAAAGTTGTTTTTGTTAAAGAACACTGTATCCTTGACAAAACGCTGTCGTGTATTGTCTTCCGTCAAAACTGATAAAGTAAAGTGACAGTCGAAAAGGTTAGGAGAAAGGTGATATTTTCTCATGTGCATGTTGGAGAAAAAACAACACTACCTGACCAATACAGAAAACCAAAAAGTATTGCAATGTTGTCAGCATTGTTCTAAAATGTATGCTTATTCAAAAGTCATAACCACAATCAATGAGTTGTGACACTAGAATTGGACTGAGGACTCATTCAGCTTTCTCATAGTTACGCTAAACGTGAGAAAATGTAAAAAAAAAAGCATTTGTTTTATATATTAAATGAACTATGCCTAGAATATTATCATAACATGGTTGAACAATTATAACTGTCTGCCAGAGATTACTGGATCCTTTTTTCTTTGCCGACTTCTGACGTGCAAGATGGAAAATAGGATATTTTTTATACCCATACCTTGGTATCTTGTCTTTAACATGCACTCTCTTTCCCTGCAGATTCCACTATTTTATCGTTTACGACTTTCACACGCAATTGTATCAGAGGAAAACTGTCTTCAATTTGTACAAGCACGATTGCAGGCAATATCTATATTAAGTAAGTTCTTAGTAAGATCTTTTTGAGACCAGTGTAGTTATGAAATTGACTGTGTGTAAATTGCATGTGAAATAGCAAGAAAAATATGACCAAGATCTAAGAGGGATTAATGACGGATTCTATCGACGGTAGCAGAAAAACGAGGTTCTGTCTCCTTAATCTGTCAAAGAAATGATGAAGATAACACGATATAAGTGGATCAAAATAAATAAATTAATGTTTTAAACTTGTCATTACATTCCTTAATATGTTTTTAATGTTATCAAAGATTTATTCCCGTCTCCCTCCCCCCCCCCTCTTTTTCTGTGGTGTTGAGCGATTCAACCAGATAAATGTGACATCACTACCAGCAGAGATGCGTGGTCAGCACACTTCTACACAACACTTAATGATGATTATGGTTGATAATATTGTTTTAGCATCATTCAAGAAGTCTAATGCAAATAAATGTATATGGGAATGGTATATATATGATGTATGTATAGGTGTATTTTTATGTTTGCTTATTTCTGTACTTTGTGTTAGTATATGTAAATGCAAAAGCGGCGCTCAGGTTTTTCACTTTTTTTTTCAAAAAGGTTAAATATACCCGTTTTAGAGTTTTAAACGATTTCCTTGTTGCCTTCAATCTTAAGACATATCATAGCAAGTCAGCGCTTAAGCACAAAGGTTCTATCATTAAATCATAAATCCGTTGATAAATTCTTTCCTTTCTGAACTTCACTTAATCAATCATGGATGAGAATACGCTGAATCAGTATAATTGCTAATTTTCTCAGGTTTTTCACTGTGACATCACCCGCTGTTGTATCCATCCCATTAAGACTATTAAATTAAAACCTGGAGGTATTCGTTTTCATTGTGAAGAGCAGGAGCTGTTTGTCTTTCAAATGGCTCTCAACTGTGTTACTGCTAAATCGTATGCGTGCGTGAAATGGACTATTGTTTGGAAGCCGATATTTTGTCGCTCAGATTTGCGCAAAAGAATCGATGGAATGACGAGCCACTATCGAGTGTTAATAGAGACGAAAACAGACACCGAGAATAAGGATTGAGATGGAACCAGCCATTCTGTATATGATCGTTCTATTGTATTTGTAAAGGTGACAGCGACAGAGGAAAAGTAACATGTTTCCAAAGACCTTGCTTGGTAATGGGAGATCTACGAAAGTTAATACAACCAGTTTTTGTTCTATTACAACCTAAAGGTTAGTCCAAAGGAACGTTATTAAATGGACTTTTAATATCAACAGAACAAGCACAGTATTTGCTACAGAACATTTAAAAATTTTGCTAGCAAATGTAAAAGAGTCCTTCACACAAGAACTGAAATATTTATCTGGTACTGGTTGAAGGATAGGTGCCAGGTATTTTGCCAAATGGTGCTGGGAAGAGCCAATCATTGATAAAATAAGAGTGACGGGAACACCGCCCATGTAAATTTTCGGTTGGCCATACATTCTCTGAGCGCTGGGATCCGGATGGTCTAATTTTTCTTAAATGCCTGGTTTGAATTTGTTTTCTTTTTTCAGTTTTAAAAAACGGTTTATAGTTTTGCATTAATCTTTAAAATATGTACACAAAATAAAGAATATGAAGGATATAAATTTTGTGTTATTGCTCTATTTTTGTCGAGAAAGAAAAGAACATCACGGTTTATATACTTAGAACTGCTCAGTGTATAATATATTAATTGTTTGAAGGGCAATACAACCAATATCGAGGTCATGGTAACCAGGGTAAGGCAAGTATTTAGTGACTGCATAAATGTCAAGATGAAGCAGGTAAAGAATTTCAAGTATCTTGGTATAAAACTGAGAATGGTAGATCAGAAAGCTGTTCAAAGGGAAAATTGCAGCCGCCTGCCCTAAGAGGAAAGACCATTGGTCTTATCTATGGCAAGTGCTTCGCGAGAAAACCTAAAGTCACAATCTCCTTGATAATGACAACACACCATATTGTAAATGTTTCGACCGCCGGTCGCAGTTTATTTTATTATAACCGAGCGTGCATTTTAGCTTTTGGGTTTTTTGAGTGGAGAAAGGGGTTTTCGCTCTCGCCAGTAGTAAAATAACAACACAACATGGACTGATGTTCGAAAATATTGTGTTGTTATGTAAAGAGAAAAGCAGGTTTGGTTATGTTAAAGTTGGATCTATATGCTTTCTAAATGAGCAATGAAGAAAGCGCGGTTTTGTAACATGATAAAATTTTACCGAGCATTTAACTTTTTTTGGGTAGTGGAAAGTTAGAGTGATTACAAAATTGTTATTTAAATGTTATGTAAGGAAAGATTAAAGTTATCTAAGTTTACCAGAAAAAATAGAAAAAATAGAAAAAATAGAAAAAATGTGATACAATAAAAGGTTTTTGCGGGAGAGAGAGACGGGGGGGGGAAAGGAGAGTTAGGGAGAGAGACAGACAGACAGACAGAGAGAAAGAAAGAAAGAAAGAGAGACAGACTGACAGAGACAGACAGACATAAATAATGTACAGTTAAGTAATCACAGTAAAAACCTCATAAAAATTGAATACGATTACCAACAGACAATATTGACAACCTTACCCCACTCCAACAAGCTACGGTGAAGCGCAAAGTTTGTAAACTTTTTCATGATTAACAGCATGAGGATCAAGTAACAGACTTTCTAATTCAACAAATTAACAGGTGTTTAGAGATGTTATTGAAATTGTCTGTTTTTTTAAATTATTTGTGTGTGTGCTGCTGGTTATGAATGCGCTGTCTGTCTGTAACTGGAATGAAGGTCAATTGTAAATTACCAATGGAGACAAGAGTTGACGCAACAAGTTTTAAATTTTTCTGCTGAGTAGCTAAAGAACTTGTTTAAACATTTCTGTACGATAGGAGATTATGAATATCTATTCTTAACGAATATATATTCGATCTTTCCACTTATTTACTATTTTTCAAGTGTTTTACAGACATCCATTAATTCCTTTTTATTATTATTGTATTACTGTATCCATGTTCTCTGCAGTTTATTCCAATGCTACTGATTTGATAAACCCACTAATTTATGATGGATTAATAGAAGAAATTGTTCACACACTTGAATTGCCGGATTCCTCAGGAAGACTAGCAGTAAGTTAATGATTAAATAAATAAAAATAAATACATTTTGCTTAGATTTATTTGTTTATTGTATGTTAGTTGCCAAGTTGATTATATAACCATGAGCTTTTTGACATAATCATGCATGTTTGCACTGCATGTTGGTTGCTTCTTTGTTTGTATTTAGATGAAGATTCCTGGATTCTTTTTAGTTATATACTATTGAATAAGCTAGAGGTTTTAAGTTGAGAGGATGATGCTTGGTTAGTTGCTCGCTTGTTTCTTTGTTTGTACGTAGATAGTTTCTTGACTTTTTTAGCTTTTTAATGCAATATGGTTTACAATTTTAGGATGTTAAGGCATGTTGCCTAAAGACACTGACAGCAATCATTCATCTTGATAGAAACCCCAGGTGAGAAATATTGTTTTTATGATGTCGTTTTTACAGGTGCAACTAAGAAATTGGTAAGTACAGTGTTTATTTTTTTAAATAGCAGCAGCAGCAGTATTAGTAGTAGTAGTAGTAGTAGTAGTAGTA
>RDPX01000516.1:243181-265965 GCA_003991215.1 Morbakka virulenta | reverse complement strand
CATTAAAGATCGACACTAGATTGTTCGAAAATTTAAAGGCTGCAATTAGAATAGCTAACAGATCTGTTTAATCAAGTATAGAAAGAGATGACGATACCTTGCGACTGGCAATAGAGTTTCCTGACACAAACAAACAGAAAAGTGACATACTGGACTGGAGTAATTGGAGACGAAACACGTTACTAAAACATGAAATGGATTATTAAAAGAGCTGAAACAAATGAGAAAACACGAGAATTAATAAAATGCAGTTTGACGGTATGCCAGGAAAGGAAACAGCAGATGGCATTTTCATTTCGTGACACCAACTTATAAAATTCTTAAGGCCAGGGGGAGCAATATGTTCCGTATGGCTATAAAAATTATCAGCTTTACAGCAAGAATGAGTCTACATGATGAATTCCTTTATAGGGATGATCTTGCTATGGCAGCGAAAACAAGTGCCAATGTGAAACGACCAATGCAAACAAGAATTGGACTGAATAGTACCGAAGCTTATCGTATACCTAGGAAGGTTGGGTGTTGTCATAACAGGTGTGAAATAGAAGAAAATAAAACAATTTAATAGCTTGGCATGTTTAGATTGTTATTAAGAGAGGTAGAGAAGAGGTATAGGCCAGAAATTTCAAGCCATGGAAAAAGTGGAGAGAAGGAAGCGGAATTATATTTAACAAGAGGATTTATCCGATGCTAACAGGCAACATATAGACAGCAGAGATGCTCCTAGTGCTTCTGTATGGGGTCGACATGAAGGACGACAGTCAAATACCCACTTGAAGTGACGAAGATGAAGATACCATGGTAAATCTACGCCATTTTGTTTTTGGAACACCAAATTAATGAATAAAAAAAGTAAGTTTTCAAAAGTCGCAGACATCACTTAAATTGCAACTGAGGCAAATCTGCGCTGGTATGTTCCTGCAATTGAAAGCGAAAGTTAGTTCAGTAAAACAAGTATTTCCTGTGCATATTATAGGAAGAAGAGGTGTTGCTGAGGATAGAGGGCAAAAACCCATACAAGAGTCAAGATGACTAGTCAGTAGTTCATCATAACTCAACTGATTTTCTCTTGCATCTCAGTTCAATTTATATAATCACATGTTTACAAGTGTCAACAAACTATCCCACACAAACTCCCACATAGATCAAAACTCTACAATTGCCCTCTCACTATAATAACAAGTTTCACAGTTTTAATTACATTCACTATATCACCCACTTCGAAAACATCAAAATATTTACAAAGCAATCTGTCCTCCCACACAGGGTATTACCTTAATTGGTCCACAGTTATGCAAGCATGCATGATTCAACCTCCAGTCTAATATCCACTGTGTCCTTCAGAACAAGATGCAAGGTAAGATAGAGTATTAGATGGAGTGATGGTATTAAATGTGGTTGGAACAATGTGGTAGAAAGGAATGGGTGGTATCAAGCTCGAGAACTGGAAAGAGAACCAGTCTACTCAGTCCTACCTGAGTAATAGACGGACACAAAAAAAGAATAATAGAGTGAAATTCTCAGAACCGTCGTTATTGGTAAGGGTCACGAACGGGCAGTGTGTCTTGCCTGGTAAGACGAAGAAGACAAAAACGACTTGGACCTTAACCTACATGTGGACGGCTACTGCATTCATAAAATCACTGAATGGAGATGAAAGAGCGTAATAAGCAAAGAAAAGAAGAAAGTCAGAATGCATTGATGAAATCCCTCCTGAAGGATTGAAGCAAGCTGGATAACCACTTTTGATTTGATAGGAGCATCCACGTTCTTTTCTACATCCAGCTTGGCTTTTTCGCAGAGTAACTTCCTATAAATCAGATATCCGGCTCCTTATTACCAAAATTATTAATTTACTAGTGATTGCTAGTAAGTTTATACCGTTATAGTTTTCACGGACCTTCCGATCTTCTTTTTTGTACCCAGACACCAGACANAAAACGCCTACATAAACTATTTCGTAAAGAACATGAAAAGTACCACAAGATTGGAAGGATTCCATCCTGGTGTCTGGGTACAAAAAAGAAGATCGGAAGGTCCGTGAAAACTATAGGGGTATAAACTTACTAGCAATCACTAGTAAATTAATAATTTTGATAATAAGGAGCCGGATATCTGATTTATAGGAAGTTACTCTGCGAAAAAACCAAGCTGGATGTAGAAAAGAACGTGGATGCTCCTATCAAATCTTTGCTCTCGGGCAGATTTTTGAGAGACGTATTAGAAACGGTCAAAGATTTGGATGCTTGTTTGTAGATTTGAAAGCTGCCTTTGATTGCGTTCATTAGCAGTCGTTGTGGGCGGCCCTGAAAGAATTTGGAATACCGTCGAAATTCACAGTTGCACCTGGGTACGTGTTTGTGGTGAGATGACAAAATGTTTCGTCATTAAAACTGGTGTCAAACAAAGGTCTGTGATTTCACCCTGACTTTTTGATAATATCCTTGACTGGGTGGTGGTGAAGGCCATCAGAAGATGTAACGGATTACTTTATGGTGACAACTTGTTTGTAAGCGATCTTGGCTATGCGGACGACCTTGTCCATTTGATGAAAACCAACAGGACATACTGAGGTTAGATGGGATTATTTTGGGATAATAATTGGCGTAAAGATAAATGTTTCGAAAACAAAAGTGCTTGAAGACCTGCCACGGTCTATGTAGTTAAACGGTGAGCAAATTGAACAGGTTGAAGAATTTGTCTACCTTGGTTCTACGTTTAAAGTATCCGAAGTCAGCAGGTCTCGTGAAATTGTCAATCACATTGGGATAACGTCGTCCTTCTTTAGTAGACTGAGAAAACAGCTCATCGCTAGGGAAGACATATCTATCAGAACAAACTTATATGTGTTGAATAGTTCAGTGATCCCGGTACTCCTGTATGGCGTTTGATCTGGGATTCCTTACGCAGAGGACTTGAGAAAACTGGAAATCCCTCATATGGGATGACTCAGAGGTATATGTGGTCTTTCTATGTGAGATCGCAAAAGAAGTTCCGAAATATGCATGTTTAAACAAACCCACCACCGAAACCTTCATCACAAGATACCCTTTGCGTTGGTTTGGACATGTGTGGAGAATGGACGCTTCACGCCTGCCAAAGATGCTATACGACTCTGTTCGACCACCACATTGGAGGTGCCTACAAAATACACCTAATCTGAGTTTGAAAATCTTGGTTTTAAAGGATGTGCAGAAAGGTGGCTTGACAGGGAGGTTATACAGAGACCCACTAGCAACAGCCCCCGGAATGACGTTAGACAGAACACAATGGAAAGCTCTCATCCGGGAAACCACTTCATCTATTGCCAGCGACAACCAAATGCAAATAAGTGCAAGTTACCATGAATCTGGACGGATTTTAGTGTGAGGGGTCTTACATTTTGACCCCATGTTTAACTGGTGAGATCTCTGTTACCCTTATTTGTGACATTTGCATTGCGTATAACTAGTGTGTATACAGACATATTACATAATGTTTAACTTATTTATTTGCTTGAAATATCTAGGTGATGTAGCGGAATTCCTGGATGCTTGGCTTGGTTTGGTTGAAAAGATGGTGAATACAAAAGTGGTATTAGAAACACCCCATGCTTTACCGACACAAGCATCTTCACCGGGCTTTGTACCCTTCCAGCCAATTGAGTTTTTGGTCAAAGTCCATTCGGTATGCTGTTAAAGTTACCAGATTATTTTTACTAAATCAAAGTAATTTAAATGTGGAAATTGTTGATTTTACTGGATTACACTTTATTTAATGAATTTATATTGTGTTTTCTACATGAGGCAAAGTGTCAAATTTGACATATAGTTTATTCAGTGCACTATAGAATCTTTATCACTGTAATAGTTTGCTATCCAGGAAAAACCAGTTAAGTCAGGATCTTAATAGTTGTTTGGTCTTTTACTTTGAAGATTTCCTGTAAACTCGATTTTCTAATGAGGAATCGGGAGAATCCCGTAAAATCCAAGCAGTACCTTGCCTGATTATGTAATAAAACATTCTTTTTATTCGCCTTTTCTGTTGCAATTTACTGTGATATATTTTGTGCATATTGTTCCCATTTTGATCCCAACTTGTACTGTCTTCTTTGGACAGTTGTTAATGTTAACCTAACCTTCTGCTCATTTCAGCTGGCCTTTCATGCAATTCAAAGTCTGTGGCATTTAAATGTCATAAAACACAACAATGGGCAGATAGCTATTAAAATGTTGAACATTTTATGTCACATTTTAAAAGGAGAAGCTATTATTAAGGAGGCCCATGAAACAGACCTTATGGTAAAGAACCTTCCGCCGAAGCCAAAGCCCAAAACACTTGCGTCATATACGCCGTCAAGGAGAAATGTGGAGCCCAATGTGAGTTCAGTTTATATGCAACAGGTATGGTGTTGTTTTATAAGTTCTTCGTGTTTGCATGTTGATTTTATTTATGTCTGTCTGTCTGTCTATTTATCTATCTATCTATCTATCTATCTATATATTTATCTATCTATCTATATATCTATCTATCTATCTATATATTTATCTACCTATCTATCTATTTATCTATCTATCTATCTATCTATCTATCCATCTATCTATCTATCTATCTATCTATCTATCTATCTATCTGTCTGTCTATCCATCCATCCATCTATCTATCTATCCATCTATCTNGAGAAATGTGGAGCCCAATGTGAGTTCAGTTGATATGCAACAGGTATGGTGTTGTTTTATAAGTTCTTCGTGTTTGCATGTTGATTTTATTTATGTCTGTCTGTCTGTCTATTTATCTATCTATCTATCTATCTATCTATATATTTATCTATCTATCTATATATCTATCTATCTATCTATATATTTATCTACCTATCTATCTATTTATCTATCTATCTATCTATCTATCTATCCATCTATCTATCTATCTATCTATCTATCTATCTATCTATCTGTCTGTCTATCCATCCATCCATCTATCTATCTATCCATCTATCTATCTATTTGTCCAGTCTACCGATGTTGACGACCATGGCCCCCCAGATGCCTCTGTCCTTTTTATGTTGGATGATTTCACTTTCTGAGCAAGACTGATCCATTCTTCTCCTCATGCTAGCCATATAGCGTTGTCGCTGTCTTCCACGCTCTCTTTCCCTCAATCTTTGTACAATGTTCCTATGCATTTGTATTTTATGTCAGCTTTGTTAATTGGGCGTATGTATGTATATATGTGTTGGGGCGTGTGGGTTGTTTGGTGCTAAATGCTCACAGTTTCCCTTCCTCTTTGTTGATGAATAGATGAATAGAGAGTATTACTGAAAGACCAACCTAAGGAAAGCTGAAGTTCGTTTTATTGAAACTATTACTTTTGTACCAATATTTGACACTGTGTCGCAGCTGCCATGCACGTACCAGCTTGTTTTTTTATGGGCTTAACCCACTCCTGATTTTGTTTCTGGAAACATCAACAAATTAAGTATCATTTTGCCACGTTTAACAAGTACCAAATTTGACATAGTGCGTCCGATGTCTCGATTTGATCGAACCCTAAGCCGAAGCACGGTAGGCGGATTATTTAGTCCCAACTGTAATATTCTGTGACTTATTCTCGGTATTTCTTATGCTTGGTGGTACAACTCTGGTGTAAAAAGTCGATGTAACGCACACTAACACAAGCCAATAAAATTATGTTCTATATTCTTTCCTTTACTGCTATTTTGGCCACCGTAGTAAGTAGAATTAATGCCATAGACATTTTGAATTAGTTATTATGATCGAATAATTAATTTTATCTTCTACAATTCCTATTTCCTGCTTAAAAGCCTGTTTTATAAGCCACAAAAATGATTTTTTACAGTGGTATTTATTTTCATTTAAATCATATATACATATTACATTTACATGTTGGTATGTATATGTGTGTTTGTTCATACAAATGTGTAAAGAAATAGAGTGAATTTGTTATCTTGGATGGTGGAAATGTGACATTAGGTAAATTTGTTGCTTGTTTGATGTGTAGTTTTATTTTGGTAGGCAGACTCAATATTTTGTTAAGAACAAAAATATATGACACTTGAGCATAATAGCGTGTTTATTTTCTCTGATTTTTAGTTGATGGATATGGGATTTTCTAGGGAACATGTGAGAGAAGCACTGCTTCATTCAGGAAATAACTTGGAACAAGCAATGGATTACGTTCTTTCAACGCCTCCCCCAGCCGCAACACAGAGCAGGGTATGTATAACTTGAATTTCACTCTTCTTTTATTAAATTCTGAATGTTACACATATGATCTCACTTAAGTAGCACATGGTTATTCGGCGGTGTTCTTCGTGTTATGGAGCTGATGATTTATGTTTGGCCAATGGGTCACTCGTCACCGAGCCTCTGGGTGATGGACAGACTTCATTGTAAAATACAGCCAACTGATATTTTCACCTACGTGAGATAAAGTAGGCGTTGTACTGGTCCAAGTACTAGGTATTGATCAGATACATTAAATAAACTGTATACGCCGTTTTCGGTTGCATCTTTTAGGCGAACATTTGATTCTAACCTTCCCACATCGTTTACTTGGTATTGAAGCCCGATTAACTAAAATTTTAAGCTCAAGAAAGATTGATAAAAGTAAAAATTCATAATTTCTATCAATGCAAAAATTTCCAATCAGTTATTTAATCATCATCAGCATCAATCGGGCGCACCCGAATTCCTGATCAGCATTCTCAGCCGATATTGGAAGACCTGTGTCTTTCTGGAGCATGGTAGCATAGTCAAGTGTAGGTCGGCCGACAATTCTATAACCATGGCACGGTTTCCACACCATAGTTGGCGGTGCAAGTTCTGCACTTCTGAAACAATGTCCTACGAGGCGGAGTCGGCGTACTCTAATGGTATCGATAACTTTGGATAGGCTTCCTTATAATTCTTTGTTTGTAACATATTGCTTCCAGCTGATATACTTAATGTATCGAAACATGCGAGTGTGGCAACCATTAATTTCCTTTTCTTATTTTGTTGTCAGGGTCCATGTTTCTGATCCATAAAGCAGTATACTTTCACCTGTGGCACGAAAGAAGTTGATTTTCTGCTTCCATGGTAGCAATGATCTCCAGACGATGTTTAGTTTTCGTACTGCTACCAAGGCCTATATTTTCCTTATTTGTAGGTCTTTTGCTGAATTGTCTATCCACGACCCTAGATATTGGAAGTCATCTACTTTTTCAATCTCTTGTTGATTTACTACTAATCTTGGATTGTCTTCCATGTTATAACACGTGAACTTTGTTTTAGATTCGTTGATTTGAAGACCTACTTTGTTTGCAGAGTTAACAACGAGTGATGATAGTGCTTGGGCATCCTCGGTGCTATCGGAAAGTAGTGCAATATCATCGACGTAGTCAGTTATATATGTGGTTGTTAACGCTTACTTCTGCTCTTTGAGATGGTGAGGCCAATGTGTTCGTTGTCAAGTTAATAATTTACAGCCGCTTATTTAATAATTGGCTGTAAATTATTAGCTTGATATAAACATAAAAAGGGAAGTACCGCAAATTGTTAAGAAAAATAAATCACTATCCTTGAATAATTATTAGGATATTTTCAATTTGCAATTATTTAAATAAAGTACGCCTGAGGTACATTGGCGTTAAATTAAATAGTTATTTGTTTTTGAAAATTGGAATTTTTAAAACCATGTTATGGAAATAAATTAACAAGTTAACTGGACATTGACTTTTCTACCAATTTATTGTAAAAAGTGATCAAATTTGCTATTTGGGGAAGGGAGAAGGGAGAAGGGGCAAGACGGCCCACTACATTGGCACCTCTATTCCAGCAAACAATTGAGGAAGGTTGGAGGTAGGATGAAGGTAGTCTGAAAAGGCGCTCAGTAGCGATATATCTGTGAAAAGTATTCACTTAGCTTTTCTGGGGATGTTACAAATGCTATGATATTACCCATAAGGGACCCTGATACATCGTGCCCCAGCCCCGTTCAAATACGAAGACTACCGCATAAAAAACGGAAGTGCTCAAAAAGGAAAAACCAACCTTTGAGATCTAAAACTTCTTTATTTGGGTACCATGACAATGAGGGGACGTGGTATTGGAGCTTGGTACAGGAGGTTGGGAAGCAGACGTTTAATGTAGTTGACGCACCCTGCATGACGTGACTTCTGATCTCAGTCACATTTCAGGCTTATTTTTTAATTTAAACACAGTTTCACTTCTCTTCATTCAGAATAAAAGGTTTTCATTTTTGTCATTTGTATTGACCAGTTCAATTTAGTCGTGTCTCTATGTGTGCAAGCTTGGGTGGTTTGGCGATTGTATACGTACAGGTGATTTGGGAAACGGGACGGGTGTTTTAACCCCGGTGTCATCATCTCCCACTAAAACCATAGCCATTACAATGTCAGATCTCTTTTCGTTCGACTGGCCACATAATACATTTGCAGAACGGGACGTAATTGACGTTAGGAAACGCGATTTTACCGGCAGATTATCATAGATTTTACGCAATAAGCTTTAAAGAAACAACTTGATGCAAAGGCTGAACCAGGAGTTGAAGTGGTGCCGTAATTTTTTATGTAAATTATGTTTGTTGTGTACGCAAAAAAACTCCAGGACGAATTGGAGCAGTAAAAAATCACAGAGTGTACAGTAGCAGAAGTTCTTATTGCCTTATCATCAAACATTCAGAACCGAGTTGAAGTTCTACTATTTAGAACGTATTTGTTCTCGGACCGTATATTGTTAGAACTGAATGAAAGTGTTTGATGTTCAGAAAATTACTCCGCAGTCCTTCCCCTGTTTTGCGTTGTCTAGGAGGGTGGTATGGCGGTTGATGCATCGGAAGAAGATATGATGATACGGGCAATTGCCTTGTCATTAGGAGAGAACCTCGTATCGCAAGAGGTATTTATGAAGTTTTGATGATGGAATAATAGTACTGTTTTTAACCAGTGTAATTTGGGCCACCTGATCTTGAAATGACTTTATTGATAAGATACAATTACAAGCCATTGTTTTAATGTGTAAAGGTGTGGACTTTTTTTGTTAACTTAAGAAATTCTGATGGATAACATAACTCATGACACTGTTATAGACTTCGTGAAAGCTGTTCACTACCCATTTTTAACTTGTGTCGCAAGCCGTTGCCAGTGAACAGGAGCATTTTTTTCATGTCTGCTTGTCAAGAGCTGGTGAAATTTACATATTGTCGGCTTTACCTCCTACTACCTTATTTCATATACATCTATGAGTTGGCAGAAATACTGAATTCAGAGTTAAGAAGCGCCCTTTAAGAAATTAGCCTTTCCCAAAGTTTTTTAATTTCTTTTTCTTTTCTTTTCTTTTTAAGTTCGCTTTATTCATTGAATTGGCACTTTTCAAGTGAGAATAACTCATGGTAATAAACTTACGAAATTTAGAAAAACTAGTTTTGCTTTTGAATTGGAGGCCTGATAAGTTATACCAGAAGAATTATGTTGCATCAGTGATTTATTTGTAATTTAGAAATTTCTGCGTTGATTTTTAACTCAAAATTGGTATTCAGTACCAAGCGACTTGGGTGCATAGAACTTGTGTGGGTAATTGTGAAATTTGCCGGTTTGGGGCTGTCTGTAGTTGGGGTTTGGTAACAGTGCGTTCATCAGCCGTTAATTATCTTGAGGAATTGTTGAGGCTTGCTGTGCTCCGTAGAATTGTAGTAACGGTATCTAATTGATTTTTTTTTCTTCGTTTTTTTTTCCTAACAGGAGCCACAGGAAACTCAACCTGAAAAAAAGGAGATAGCTTTAGAGGAGGCCATAGCAGAATCGAAAGAAGCCCTGGATAAATTTACACATTCAATGTTTCAAATGTGCTTGGAATTGCAAGATGATATGCCAAATACAGTCTATGGTATCCATCACTTGATGATCGTTGCTTGCCATCGCAACGGAAAGCAGTGGAGAAATGACATAATGCAAGAATTGTCATATCAGGTAAGGCTGCAATATTTGTACAGGATTCAGCTTTCAGCTTTGACCCAAACACGTCGAATGGTATACATTCAACCTCACATTTAATGGCCAGCACAATACCGTATTACATATCATTACGAATAATATACTAAGTGTGGATGTGAGATGGAATACAAATATCTAGCGGAAACATTATTTTGTTACTTGCAGTGGATGGTGCTCTTTCAATGAAAGAGGACTGTTGTTTTGTTGATGTGAACATCATTACTGGGGTTGAGGTAGAGAATGATAGGCGATATTGAATTAGTTGAACAATATCTATGCAGATGAAACTACCCACTACCATGGGACTGACCACAAGGCAACGCATCAGGAACACGTCAAACTTGTGGAAGTTTAAAAGCTAAGTTCCAGGGTGTAAGAGAATGGAGAAGGAAATGGCTGCTGTTTTTTCAATGTGGCTAAAACGCAACTGATGTCATTCAATGGAAAGGTGAGACCTTATCTCTCCCCCTCCCCCCCCCTCCCTCAGTATTCATAGAACACCATTCCATTCTTATTCCTGGTAAGGTTGCCTCTCCTTTGAGGAATATTCATAAATGAGGATGCTTTGTTTAATTATATCCACAGAAATATTTGAAATAAAATGCAACGTTTTCTAGAAGATATAGTACAGTTACAGTGACCACCTGCTGATGCAGGAAATCAGTGGCCACTTTGGTACCAAAAACGAACTGTACGCCATTCATTCAACTGAATCGAACTGACGGACATGGAATATGTTGTAATCATTTTTTTCCCTGCCATAACTCACTCTTGGTAAGGATGAATTACTGAAGTTAAATCAATGCAGTGTATTAGAATTGCGTTTGTTTTTGGTTCTGTTGATATCGTTGATAAAACGTTTATCAGTATAGTTACGTAAAAACAATAATCTGGCCACCGCGAGGTATTTTTCGATCCTTGTTGCAATAAGTAAAGAAGATGACATTTTTATTAACCTGTTTTTTTTAAATTAAGTAAAAAAAGACCAGTTAAAGCGTGGGCCATTATGGTTACCCAGTTGATCGCATCGTCGTCATTTGTGATTTTAATTTTGTTTCACGGAGTTTCCCCGATACTCGGGTCTAAGTTACTACTGATTTGATTAAACAGTTGCAAGTAGTCAAACATGTTAAAATCTTTTAACAGATGCTTGGAAGTACAAACAACCTGTTAAAACAAGTATCGAATCGAGGGACAGATATTCTAACGACGCTGTGCACCAGTACCAATGCAGTTGTCTTGGCAAATAGGCTTCACCTTTTTGTTTTGATGGTTCAGGTATGATTTTTGGTTTCAAATTTGTCTTGTTTTGCATACCTGGGTAGCAGGGAGATGGTGTACTTTTATGAAATGATTGTTGATTAGCTGAGTTTATTTACTTCCTTTTTGTTTTGTGTTAGCACCGGGATAACTTTTTCATGTTGTCAGACCATATAGGTTTATTACACCCTTTTATCTAGCCGGAACATTGGCAATTACAAATATATTTTTTATCCGGTCACCCTCTAGGGTATCGCTGGCGTTCAAGTGTACCTAGTCGCACATACAGGTCGCACTTATCGCCAACAGTATTGAATACCTGATAAAGTAAGATAGATTGCCGTGGTAGCGGGTTAGGATTTTACTGTAAAAGATTTACTGGGTTGAATTGACACCCCTGGACATACTATGCCCTATCTATTTTGAAACAAGCAGATAATTTTATCGTGTTGGAAGGGTGATAGCATTAGTAAATAATTCAAAGTTGTTGAATAGCCTGGTAAGTGCAGCAGATTTAAAACGAATACTGAAAATAAAAAGCAACGTCCGGTTGACTTACCTTTAGATAATTCTTAGTTTTACTGTGAAGGTTGATTGACCAGTTGCTTTGGATACCATTTGCAGAATTGGTTCAGACACTTGGTACACGTCAATGACCATAAACTGCCCAGAGTTTTTATTGTTTACAAATGTGACAACGCATGATTAGTTTTGATCATCACAGGTGATTTTCTTGCTGCCTATTTGTCATCTTTACTTAATTTTAACACAGATGCTTTCATGCAATGCATTCACCCACCAGTAACTTTTATTTATTTCTTTCAGGATGACCGTACCGCCGTTTTTTTCCAAAAGCTGCCAATGATTCCCCTGTTGTTTCATTTGATGGAAATCTGCTTAGCAGAGATGCAAGCCATCAAGGCAGCAGGTGACACTCCAAATACGCCAAGGTATTTTTAATACTTTTTTTTTATTGCCACCCCCGTATTACACAAAAGGAATACAAGGAGACAAAAGCAATTAAACTCGGAGCTAAGAAACCGAAAATAAACTCAGCAGCGCAAACTATTGTGCAGTCATACCATTATTTGACCTGCTATTTTCAATTTCTTACCTCGTTGTTAATTCATTAACTTGTCGAGCTAGAATTGAGAGTTTTTCGTTCTTTTTTTACAAAGTGCCTGCAAATTTGCTTTGGCCAATAATAGGGTAGTTTGACACAAGTTGATCATCCACAAAGTTGTACCGCGTTGCACTGAAAACCGCCCAAAAATTGATGAAGGCAACCGTCGTTTTGCAGCTATCGTCGTTGCGTTTTTTATGTATTTCCTTGGTGATGCTTTCAACATTACCTTTTAGTCCCAAAATTGAAGAACAGATTTTCAATCGAAATCAGTTAGAAACCATGATTTAGACGTTGATTTGCTTTCATCGGGCAGGAAGCATTTATTTACGAAATGAGAGGTTTTGCCACAGATTCATAGTGTAAAAATAAGTTATTTTCCAGAAGGCTTTCTGAGAATTATTTTTGGTTTTCTCTGCAAAAATAAAAGCCTTAGTATTTTTGTTGATAAAATAGTCATCTTGAGTGCATTTTTTTTTTCAGATGGCTAGCATTACTCATCTTACTACTTGACCAATATCAGAAAACAGCTGCCTCCTGGCAGAGGAAAAAAACACAGGTTTGCGATCTATATTTTTCAGTTAATAGTTTATTTGCGACACAGGATAACAGAAAACGAATGTCATTTGGCGTCTCGTCGCCGAGAACCACCACCACCCACCCACCACCCACCACTACCTCAGATATACCTCAGATATACCTAAGATCGAAGAAAGACGGTAATAGTTGTAGTACCTGTTGTTTTTAACTTGGCATTTCATACAAGGAATTTATCATTATGAATTTGGAAAATCAAAGTTAGTTTTTTTCATTATATGTAATACTGCCAAGTTTCAAACAATTAACTTATATATTTTTATCCAAGACTAGCTAGGTATGCTATGCTAGCTTTGCTTCCGTAAGCTTTAAATGTGTCTTTTGAGTGCTGTACCAGTACCCGAAGCCATCTTAAGTCATCGCCAGGCTTTTAAAAATCAACCAGAGTTTCAGTAAAACAATTAACAGCTATTCCTTGGTATGCTTTGCCTTGTGGTTTTCTTTGTGTTCCAGCGAGTTTTTTCACAGAGCGTGCAGTTTTCGGGAGCTTGATTTTGACTCATTTAGCCCTTTACTATGGCCATGCCACTCAGTTTTCAGCACAGTGTAGTAAAGCTATCTTCATTAGGGCCAGTGTGTCTTTCATTGGTTTTTTAGACTAGTCCGTGGCGACCTCATTTCAACAGCTTTGATTTTTTATACGGTTTTGTTACTAGGCCTTTCATAAGCGCATGACCCATATCTGTTGAGAAATACGTAGGGATTAAGCCGTGCAGTAGGCATATTGTTGATTTGTGACTATGTACTACTTAGTTTTCCTTGCCCTAAACTGAATTCCTTGCTGTAAGTTATTGAATTAATTGCTTAGGGGACTTGGTCACTTTAAACGTGGGCGTTACAGGATCTTTTTTATGTTCCTATATATTAAATTTTAAACACCGCTTTATTTGTACGAAGTAAAAATATCCTTTTATCTTTACATACTGCATACTTTGCGTTGTAAAGATACATGAAATTATCGTTTCACTTACTTGTTATTTTCGAACAGCTGTGAATTACCACCATTTATTTCTTTAAAGGAAACGAGAAGGTGGGAAATGCCTACACACCCAGATATTTGTTTGTTTGTTCATTCTATTAGCGTCTTTATTTAATTAAAGGTGTTTTTTATGCATAAGTGCTTAAGGTGAAGTGTTTTTCACATTGGGTAAGGCATCTCCGAAATCTCGAAGACAGTGCTTTTTTGCTTGTTGAAATTGTGTGTGCTTACACGTTCTTGTGAATGCATTTTCTTTGTTACAATCTCCCCGTGCCGCGCCCTCCCTTCAACTCGTATGAATTGGCCGATTTTTATGACCAAAGATATCAGAGGCCAGAGGTAATAAGCCATGGAGTTTCTGACATAGTCAGAGCACCTATGGGGTTGCTTCTCTTGATTAACAGAGGAGCAACTTTTAAGCATAGGCATGCCTTCATGAAGAGCTAAAGTACTAATATTAGGCTACATAGCTCAGACGACGTCTGATGTAGCAGAAAACCGATCTAAAAGAAGACCGGCGTCGACGTTTGTTTTGACGTCATCAGAAAAAGCACATGTTGAACAAATAAAATAAGAAGAAACTCGTGGAAAAGCTAGATTGAGAAAAGGTGTAAAGGCTAGTTGTCGTAAGGATACGACACAGCAGTGATCCAAAGGCAATTTCATGGAGAACTTGTTGATGTACGGTCTAGAAGTAAACATGATAAAAATAACGTTAACCTTTTGCACTTTTGCCTTAACCTTCAAAACCCCAGGGGTTTACACAAACTTTATGAGGTTGGAAACAAACAAAAAAAATTCAAAAGTACAGCGAGTCACCCCAGCTATGGCTAGTTTGGATCGGGTGGAATTACAAGTGCGTTGTTGTGGCATCGTCATGGGACCCGATCAATAACCATTGCTGAAGCTATACTTTTATCCAAATCGGGGATTTATTGTAATGGACATTATCATATTTTTTTCCCATCAGGAATGTTCTCACCTTTGGAAGTGGTTTGATGATCGCAGTGGCCGGTGGTGTACTTACAGCATCAGCAACAATTCTTCCATAGATACTGCTTATCATAATGGAGATTCGTCTGTCAGGTAAGTTTCCGAGTTCAACCTATCTCCGTTTACCAGGAAGTAGCGTGGTAATCATTTGACGAGAAGGGTGCGTCGAGAAAAGGACGGTGAAAGGAGAAACCCAAAGTGGAAAAGTACTGATCGGTGTGCTTTGTAAATTTTATGAAGTACTTTTTATTTTTTTATTAAGTTCATTATTAAATAAATTGTTGTGTGTTTTTTGGGGGTGGGTGGGCTGGGTTGGGCTGTAAAATGATAATCGAACTTTTATTAAAATTTTATCAAAAGATTATTGGTTAACTCTGTTTTTTCATTTTGGGGGTAAATTGAAATATAATGGGGAAAGATTTTATTCTATACACTAAAGCCAAAAAAAAAATTATGTGTGAAATTAATGTGATTTTCATTGTTTGCTATTTTGATTTTACGTGGCTCTCTTCTTACTAAAATTTTTACGAAATTTCATTCTTGAAGTAAAAGACATCGATGATATCTAACAGCATTTCTTATACCTGATTCTTGTGTTGTTTGTTGTTACTGAAAGGCTATTGTCAAACACACGATACTATTGCCTGTAAAGAGCTTCCTTTTAAAAGCCGAAGAAGAGGGTGAAAAATATGAAAAAAAAGGTATTTCCACAAAAGAATAAAAAGACACCATCACAGATTGATATTTTAGTTAGTGCCTTTCGTATTCAAATAGGAAGCCGTACCTGTGTTCCTTTTTAAAGTCTGACAAAAGTGTTTATTGGATATTAAATCTGTAAATGTAGTAGTACTTTATTGAGGGGGTGGGTGGGTTATCAGCTGCCCACAGGTAATTGAAGAGGGGATGATAGAATTTTATCGACATTTCTATTGAAATGTTAAATTTCAGATTTTTAATTTATTTTTTCTTTTTTCTTAATACTTTGGCATGAACCTTTTTGTTGCCAGTCGTGAAACTAAAGTTTTGGTCCAGAATTATACTTTACCTTGTATTTCAAGGCTACCAGCTACAATTAATAAATGATTAGGGTGCGATAGGAGTGGTTTGATCCCTAACCCCACTATGGAAATACTGCACCTAATTTGTTTCTTCGTTGAAATTGGCTTTGGTTTTGTGTTTTTGTGTGTGTGTGTGGGGGGGGGGGCACAATCTCGGTTTAATGTTGGCTACTTCACTGCTAACATTCAAGGTGTTGGAAACGATAGGTATAATGATTGACGGACACTTCTAGATACACAGGTGTACTGATTAAATTTGCTAGTTACTTGATATTTTTATTTGTTATTTGTTAACATTCATAGGTTCACCGCAGGTCGAAGACATTACATTGTTCTCTTTAGGGTTATGGTTCAGGTAAGCAACTGTTTTAACTATATTTTCCATCCTTCCGTATTATATACTAAATAGTTGTGTGCTGTAGGGTCCAGTTTGCACTTGGACATCACCAGCCGTATTCCATAAGCCCCATTCGTGATGTAAGTCGGCTGCTATAGTTTCTTTTCGTGTAATGGCTTTTCTTTCCTTTCAATTTCTCAGTTATATTTTATTTCATTTTTTTTCAATTTTCAGCAGGCTATTCGATGTTCATGTTTAAACATCCTAATGCTTTAAATACAACCTTTTACTAAATCTGCGCTTTTCCTTATCCCTTGAAAAGTACATTTTGCGTGCCTTTTTAATTTGTCAGTATTAATAATGTAATTGATTTACTACCTTTGCATTTAGTTTTTCTCCCGGTTAACAAATGATGCTGACAATCGTTGTAAGGACAGTTAGCATTAACTATAGATAAAACCTTTCTCGCCTTCTTTTGATGCTTGTGTGCCTTATTTTTATTTTTTCCTTTAGTTGACCAACTCCGAAGTTTACCAAGTTCTTTTAAAACGAAGAGTTCTCGTACATTGGTTCCATTTAATTTTAATCGGCGAAGCGATACTTTTTGACATTGTCGTCTGTAGTTAGTTGCAGCACATTCTTTCAACATACTTACCAATGAGAGTTGCAAAGCGGTAGTTGGCGCCACTGACCAATAAACGTGAAATGATGTTGGGTTTTTTTGGATTTATTTCATTTCATGACTCCGCAGCTTCTTTAATATGATGCAAATAAGATCTCACACTTCTTAATTTCTTCTTGCATCATCATAACTCATGCCATTGATTATTTTTTAATGCAGTTCATTCATTCCATCCTCGGACAGAGGGTTGGTCCAATGATTCTCAACTTATCACAATGGTATACCTTTCTTATTGCTTCTGCATATTTCAGACCTGTTCTCTGACTGATGCTGTTAAACCAGGTCGCCCTGGGCCTTCTTCTCCCTCTTCCCACAGTCATTTTCCTTTCAGCAACGTACGTAGTATGTTGGTATGTCTTACAAGGTGCCCAGAATACTTTAATTTCCATATCTGACTCCCACTATATAGTTCTTTATTGTTGTTAGTCTTACAGAAAACTTCCGCGTTCGTAATTTTACTTGCTTATGAAATTCTCTGCGCCTTCGGAAATTCTCAAGTACCACCACATTTCACAGTATTTCAATTTTCTCTACATGTGTTTTGATATTGACCATGTTTCTCCGCCATATCTTAATACAGACAATACATAACACTAAAGATTACGTTTTCTTGCACCTAGTGATATCGTTCTTTTTATTACTTTCTTCATTTTGCAGAATGTTACGTTTGATAAAGCTATACGCCTTCTTATTTCTTCATCGCACTCACCACCTATTATCAAATGCCACAGAGTTATAAATATACTTTTTCTGTTTGTTTACCGTCTTTGTTGATTTTAGCTTGTTTATTGGTTGCCTACTTATAACCTTTTTTTGTCGTTTTGGCATTCAATTCAGTTGTTTCATTTCTGAGAAATGTTTTTCTTGGGGTCATTTTTAGTACATGACTTATCAGGCTTAAGTCTCTTTATTCATATTCAATATTAATTCATTCGTGTTGGATGGTATGTAGCTGCCTTTATATTATATTTGATATACTGGAACGAGCTCCGGAGTGATTTTATTTTTTCTGATGTTAATTGGTCACCACCAAAAGCTTTGTCTGTTTTTACATCTTTTATCGCTTTTTCAATTTCTAGTAATAATATGCCTCCACCATCCACTTTCTGAACTACTGGAGGATCCCCTCTGTTGTCATTGTATATCTCACTCACATTTTCTTTCCATCTTGATTTTATTTTGTGTTCTTCAAATAACATTTTGCCGTCTTTCTCTTTAATACAATTAATTGTTCTCTGTCTAAATCCCTGACCTCTTACCTCCTTCACTTTTTTATGCATTTCACTTGATCTGTGTTGTTTATTCAGTTGTTTCACCTCGTCACATTTAATGCTACACCATTCTTTTTTGGCTTTTATACACTCTTCTTTTATTTCTTTTTTAATATGCACATATGTGACTAGGTTGGTAGATTTCACTTTCTTTCTTTCCGATATCTTTTCCAAAATATTCTCTTTCATTCATGTTTGTTTTGTTTTTCTTTGTGACTCTAGTAATACCTCTTCTGCAGCTTTTGACATGCTATCTCAAAGTGCATTCCGTATATGTACAATTTTTTTCTCCTGTGACTACCTGTGTTAAATGCACACTCATACGTACACTAACTTTATGCTGTACTAAGATGTCATACTTTAGTCTGAATTTTTCATCTTTCAGCATGTGCATATCGAGATGGACTTAAGATTTCCTTTTCTTCATCTTATATTCGTTATGTTCTGAATCAATGTCAGCACCACGCTATGCCCTTACTTGTTAAATGCAATTAATAGGCTACATTTTTTATCGCGTCTCCCAACTTACCCTTTTAATATTTTTAGTAGTATGTTTCATTTAATTGGTAAAGTTCTTAACTCCCTCTTCCCCATTTTGAGAAACCCTTGTGTAATATTAGTGGGCGTGTCTATATATATTTGTCTGTGTGTGTGTGTGTTCACTCGCAGATATGCAGCCTCTGAGTGTGATAAAAAATTATTTTGCATCATTTCTGCAGATCAACGAAGATACAGGTAACAGAAGACCCATTATGCTACATGTAGCATCAAAGCAATCTACAGACACAGAAACAGAAGAGGAAGGGCCCGATAAAAAGGTTGCTGAGAAAGTTTCAAAGGCTGGGAAAACTCGTAAGCGATCGGCAAGTGCGGTTAGTGGTCCATCAACTGCGCCATCAAAGGAGGGGTTACCAGGTAGAAGGCTACTTAATTATCTAGTTTTTTTTATGATTGCTGTATCGAAAAACTAACTTACTTACTTATTAATAAGTTAATTAAATAAATTATAAATTAAATTATAAATTATAAATAAATTAAACATTTGTTAAAATGATAAAAACATTTCGTTCCTTGGTTCGTTGAATACAGAACGAATATCCAAAAAATATCTCGGAAGAGTGAAGAAGATCTGGAACTCTGAACTGTTTGACCACAACAAAGTGACTGAAACATAACACTTTAGCAGTACCAGTTACCACACCAACTATAGGAATAATAGACTGGACGATAGCAGAAATTGAACAGTTAGACGTAAAGACAATAAAAATGCTATCGATGACTGGTAACGTCCACCCGAACTCAGATGTTGACAGGCTAAATATTAACAGAAACAAAGGAGGGAGAGGGCTTAGTAATGTTAGAACATTGGTCGAAAGCAGAATAATAGCGGTACATCAACATCTCAAGTTAAACTTTATCCTTAAACGAAATCCTTGAATTTTATTAATGGATGCGAAATGGACTCGATTAAACGAATCGCTGATGAACTGCTGCAACAAACCAATATTATCGGAGAACAAAATGAGAAACCCAAAAATCTTAGCCGAAAATTCAATCTCTAGAAAAATGAACAACGAAATGAGAGATATACCAACAAAAAAGTAAATGGCTATTTTCAACGAGAACTTAAAGATGACAACAAGGTAGAACCACAAAACTAACCTACAACGAAAAACTGCAGTACAACGTCACACTTTAACAGCTACCTAGACAGTATAATTGACCAGAAACTGCAAACAAATACCTTCAGCATAAACTCCAGCAAATCAATGACAACAAGTGCAGATTGTGCCATGTCAGCATCGAGGACGTAACCCATACAACTAATGGGTGACCGAAAATGTCAGCAAGATACTATCTATCCCTCCGACATGATGCTCTTGCAAAGTATGTACTGAAGGCAATCATAAGAATGAACCAGTATGTGTAGTGAGTATGTGTTAAAAATAGACGATGTCGAGTACTGGTGGAACCTACCAGTCAAAACCATCACGAAAACACCACATAACAAACCTGAGGTGATCATATTGGACAAATCCACGAAAGTTTGCTCAGTTTTCGAATTCAGCTGCCCAACTGACTTGAACATCGGAAGCAAGATCGACGAAAAGATGAACAACTACGCACCACTGCTGAGAAACATGCAGATAACGTACCCTGACTATCGGTTTTTAAATGCTACCAATCATCATCAGGACACTTGGATGTGTCCCAATATGTCTGCAAGAAATAATAGAACTTGGTTTCGAGAAGAAGGAAACAGCAAAACATGTAAATTAAATGCGAAATATAGTTACGAGTGGAACTGTTAAGATTTGCAAAACCTTCCTTAAGTTTTAAGGAAGGTTTTGCAAATCCTTCAGTTTCTTCCTCATTTCCTGTTAGGTCTTCTTCATTTTCTACTAGTATTTCCTCTTCAGGTTTATCTCTTCTCATTTGTCTGATGATCTTTTGCATCTTGGTTGAATCATTTTGACATTTTTCTAACTCTTCAATGTTACTTATTGCCTTCTGGTCTTCTTTTTTATTTAGCTTCTGATGTATTTCGTTTATGATTTTGTTTCTTGTTTTTTTCATTTCCTTCCTTTTCTCGTTTGATGTTGTGGCATTTTTTTTATTCCTATTTCTTTTTGTTTTCCCCATAGCTTGCGAATCTATTCAACTTCGATAAAGTTTTCCCTTACTTTTTTGAACCCTAGTACTTCCTCCGATGCCTCAGTGCACGCTGTTACTATGTTGTTCCATTGGTCTTGTACTCCTTTCTTTTTCTCTCTTTGCTCTAGTTTCTGGTTTACTGCAATTCTATACTTTTCTCTTGTTGTGAGGTCTTGTAATTTGTCAAAGTCAATTTTGTTGCCTTGTGATCGTTTAGGGTTCAGTTTTGTCCAAAAAAAGCTAGAAACAAAAGTACTAAAAATGAAATAAGACTATTTAACACCGGACATCACATACATGTGAACTTTAACACATCTTGTCATATATTTACCACTACCAATAAGGTTATGTTACTGGTTATTTGAAAAGGCGCACCATACCATTTATTACCATTTACCACTCACGATAACCTAAAGTTTTTAAATTTGTTTTATGTTTGCAATGACCTTTTTTTCCAATTGGACCATTATCAATGTACCCCGTGTAATAATTTTATTTCAATTGGAGCTAATTGATAGGGTACCCTAGACTCACATTTATTTTTTTTTTGTACAGGTGATGATGTCGACGAGCAGTCAACTCATATTGGTCTGTGTCATCATGAAATTGAAACGACAGTGCGGTAAGCGATTTTCTATCCTTGTGTTATGATGATCAGAATTTCACAGACGTTGTAATTTTGCAAAGCATCATTTATTTGGGCCATATTTAAGATATCACGCCACCTTCCACCCCATCAACAGGTATTGAAATGCGGTAAGTAAATTGTGCTGCTATAGACAAGGTCGTTGTGTTGATGGTAGATGATAATGGCGATCATGATTATGATGATTGTGATAGAGGCTACGACTACGACATTGATGAAATAATTTATTTTGATATAGTTTGATATAAATATTGGCCTTCCCCTTAGCCTTGGTTGGTGCATGTACCAGGACCACTACAATAAGCGATCTTAAAGGAACCATTATTTAATCTTGAGTGATTGCCGAATGCTTGCCAACTCCTAATAACCCACATTTTTGTGTTAACCGCAACAGGTTGTGAATCGTCACAGTGTGAAATGTCTCTGTTTAACGTACCATTGCAAGGTAACTATTACCTTCACCAACTTTAGCTTTGCTACCCATCCTACTATCATATCAAACCAAAACTCCCATTGCCTCCATTGCCTCCATTGCCTCCATTCCCTCCATTGGCCAGCACGTCGTTTTGATTTTGTAACAGTTGCTCTTGTCATTTTTGAAATAAGAACATGATAGGTTCCGCCTCGTTCCGGCTGCTCGTGTGCTTTGTCGTTATCACTTATAGACATTGACTTTACAGCTGAGGTTTCTTGTCCCACCTTTCTGATTTTTGTTCTTACTGTTGCTCCAGTTTAACATGTTGAAGAGTTTAGCCCGATCTGTTTCCATGTTCCACCAGACGAGTAAAGCAGAAACGCAGGGTGATCCAGTCAATATAACAATAACAGTTCAGCCATTGCTTAATTGTTTTATATGTATATATCCCTCTGTGTGTGTATGTGTATCTGTATGTGTGTGTGTGTGTGTGTGTGTGTGTGTGTGTCAGTGTGTCCTTCCCTCCCTCTCCCCCCTCCCCTCCTCCCCTCCCTCCCCCCCCCCCCCCCCCCCTCCCCCCCCCCCCCCCCCCCCCCCCCCCTGTCTCCCTCTCCCTCTCTCCTCCCCCCTCCTCCTCTCTCCTCCCCCTCCCCCCCCCCCCCCCCCCCCCCCCCCCCCCCCCCCCCCCCCCGCCCCCTCCCGCTTTACCATCCCTTCCCTCTATACCTATGTCTATCTAATTTTCATGCACTCTATCATTCTCTACATCATCTCTAT
>RDPX01000516.1:209963-243160 GCA_003991215.1 Morbakka virulenta | reverse complement strand
TCTCCCCCCCCCCCTCTCTCTCTCTCTCTCTCTCTGTCTCTCTCTCTGTCTGTCTCTCTCTCTCTGTGTCTCTCTCTCTCTGTCTGTCTCTCTCTCTCTCTCTCACACACACACACACACACACACGCGCGCGCGCGCTCGTTTTCTTTTCGTTTATATATAGACATATACATATTCTAAATGAACTAGAATTTATGTCATTGCTGACTCACTTAACCTTAAAAATCTAAGTAATTGTTGCTTTTTTCTCTCGGGACGCGTTGTAATCGATTTCCGCTTAGAGTATATCAGTGTATACGTGCGTGCTATGGCGGCGTACCATTGGACTAAGTTTTCCAGAAGATGAATAATAGTTTGTTGTGTTTTGTTTTGTCCATAGCCTATGCACCCAACTGATCTCGATACCTGCAGACCCAAATACTCTGAATTCTGCATTGCGAATCCTTTTACGATTTACCAGAGATTTCGAAATGGCTACATTGTTTTCAGAGCTTGGAGGACCAGCAGCACTTCTGAAACTTACCGAAAAGTCCTTTTTCAATGGCTTTTACCCTATTGTTACCTTACTAATGCGTCATACTATGGAAGATCACAAATTGTTAAAACACACACTTGAGAAATTGGTTGATAGTGCTGTTACTAATGGACGTGGAAACGCAACGTGTGGTGTAGGAAGAACCTCGGTTGGTGCGCGTGAACTTCATTATATTTTACGTACTCTTACGCCAGCCTGTTGTAGGGCACCAGAACTATTTTCAGAAACATTTAAAAAACTAGTTCGAATTCAGTTACCACCTCAAATAAGAAGAGTACAAGATGAACAGGAGCTCTCAATACCTCCTTCTGCGCCCCAGATCACCCGTATCGAACAGGCCAACAGATCCATTGCTTGCCCAGTGCAGCATCCAGTAATGGAATCGATTATAACTGCCTTGTTGGACAATCTTGTCGAATTATACCATAATGAATATCTGGTTTTTAAGGCAAAGGAAGTTGTTAAAGGACCAGAAACAAAGAAAGCGGAGCCAGAAGCCGTAAGTGATTTTGAAAATGGTATTGATTTTGGGAGCAATATGTGGCAGCAGCAAGCTACATTAATTCGTAGGTTAACTGGTGAAGCAGTTAACGATCCACCTTCGAACTCTGGATCAGTAGGGACAGTAGCTCGACTCTTGCAGTCGGTGAGAGATGATATACAGTCATCGTTGCAAGGATCAGGTATGTGTTGCTTAACTTTAACTTATAAGTCAACAACAGAATATTGTTTTAGTAATGTTTTTCTTTGAATATTTAAGGGTATTGGATATAAGCTATTTGTTATGGGACTGTTTACTGATATAAGTAATAAGAAATGGAAGGGGTATGTGGATGTGTGACGAAGGCGCTAAATCGTCAGCATCCAAGCGATTACTGATTCAACCCCAACAGAATGAATTCACATTTCGCGCGCAACTTCGTTTTCCCTCTCAGAGCTAATTTTCAGGGTATTTACATCTTTTCGGAGACGGCGCTAGGAGATAAATCCAGCAATTGGATTGAAATCTTCACCCAATGCAACTTAACAAACCAAATTTTACAATTGTAAGTTGGGAGTCATTGGTAAAATCAGGACGTATGCTTGATAAAGAAGCTCTTCTTTCTTCCCCAGCACCTTTTAATCGCCCTCGGCGCATTGGTTGGAACTACTGCTACAATTTATGCGGCAGTAAAAGAAGAAGTGGTTGAAATCAAGACTACGGAGGGAAACGATGTTTGGAGAGTGTAAAATTCGTAGATAGAGGACTGTGTTAAATAGACTAATTTTCATAGAATTTATCCTCATTCTTTCCTCGTTAGATATTTTATCTAGAATGATACCTTTTTTCAAAAAATGTACAAACAAAACAAAAGTCACGTGTAATACTAAGTTACGTAACATTCCCCCTGATATTGGGTGGGGTCACACAATATTAAGTCTCAATTAAGTCAAAGTCTATCAATAGTTACAATAGCTGTACTCTCTGTTACGTAACAAAAGTTACGTCACAGAGAGTACAGCTAGCCACCTCATTCATTTTCTGTTCTTCTTCATTTATGTTACTTTCTAAAAAATCTGCAGTGTACGATAGGTTTCTTTAATTCATTTTAACAGCATAAGTACAACAAATTACGCAAGATGACCCCTGATGCAAATACCGTATTTATTCGTGGTGTGCGCTAATTCAACGGGGGTGCCAATATCTAAAGTGGCCAAAGGTTTTATATATTGAGTAAACAAAACTTAAAAGACTCTAACAAAATATAACAATTGTTTCTATCGAACATAATGTGACTATAAACTACAGCGATTTTGTAAAATTTCAATATCAGTTACGTCGTCATCGTTGTTGAGGTGATCAGTCAAATGTTTATTTGTGGATGTATCTTCCTCATTACTTTCGCTTACATGTTTGAAAAGATAAACTGATCGCACTTGCACATGCCTGACCTCCTTTAAAACAAGTATATTCTTTCATCTCCAGATCCATCTGATGCAGTAGTGATCCACAACATTTAAGCGACTTCTTAATCATGTCATTTCATTAACTATAACTGTGATTTTAACACCCATTCAACCATTATCTCCCGGGCTGGAGGTCTCATTTTCCAGATGCGGTGTAAGTATAAATACCAACAGCCAGCCATAAGTCATAAAGCATAGTTTATTATGCTATGGAGGGTTTATTCCATACCATCTCGGGGGCTGAGACGTAACCGGTACACCCGCCAAGAATAATGGCTGTTTCAATTTTTAAATCTTTTAAAACTTGCCAAGTACTTTCATTTCTTTGCTGCTTTTAAAAGCCCCAAATTAAAAGCCTTTAGCTAAACAGAATCGTTCCATAAATTTCGCGCAAATATTGTGTAGTAACTTTAAAAACTTACCCCGTCCTCAACCTTGCCCAGAATAATTACTTATTTATCGGCCGTCACTTTTTACTACTGTGAAGGAGTTTCCGTAATGTTAATTTTTTGTCCAAATTTTCGCATAATTTTTGTTAGAAAATTTGGCTCGCAAGGGATTCCTCTCCAGTACCATTCGCCCAAGAACTGCTAGCTCGTTTAACTGTTATAAAATTGCTTTGCGTTAACCTACAGTCTGACTTATGTATTGTTTACTTATGGGTGCTTTTTCTAGAAGGACACTTAACAAAGGCCGGTTAGAAGCAATGCCTGGGCATCCGCCATAACATCAAAAATGTGCCTGCGACAATACTATAGTAGGTCAAGCATTGCATACTCCGTGCATGTTTTTCAAAATATCTTGCATAATATTACCTGTCCCACAGCCTACCCCGTTAGGTTGTTTTTCAATCTTTTTTGATAATGATAGAGCAACAGATTGTAGTACCGCTTTGCCTAACAGCTAATGGATGTACACGCCAGATTGATGGCAAAACACCTTTCAAAGACTAAACTTTAGAAAATGGAATGTCTTTTTTTTTGTTCTCATAGTTGTCAGTTACCTGGGAAGTATGTGGGTTACACGCAGATAGCATAACGTTGCTTATTGAAACACAGCTCTGACAAATTGTTTTGTTTCTTTAATAATTTTTCTGTTTTATTATTGTGTAGATATTTCAACCATGACAGGGAACCAATCACAATTCTCCTCGTTCCCTGGAACGTCAAATAAAGATAGTACCCGACAAGAACAGCCAAGCAGTACGCCCGTGAATCCTGATAAACGGCTGCTTTCTTTACAAAGTCTGCTGAAACTATTGGCAGAACTTGTGAAAACATATTCTCCGGCAGCAAAACTAGTGTGCAAGCATGTCTATCCACCAGCAGAAGACGATGATTCAAAGAAGGTATGCATTTCTGTTTTGTACCTACATGACAATTATTGTTGTGATCGAAAGCTATCATATTAATTGGAGTTAACCTGATGAACATTATGCATCATCATTATCACTCTCTGGTTTATAGGATGGTCAGTTTTCCAAACTAGCATTTTCAACAAAATCCGTAAATAGTTTATTGAAGTAGATGGAAAGGCTCCTTTCATTATACACCCCCATTGGGATTTTTATAGGTTGACAAACCCACCTAATAGCTCAGTACTTGTTTCCATGACTGAAATTCAAGGTTTTCGTTTGCCTTCTGTCTAAATGTCATTTCACTTCTTTATTTAATTACATACGAGGACTTGTATTTTTTTGTATTTTGCAGTTTCAGGGACCCGCTTTAGCTTTTATCATGGATTATCTCCTGCCTGAAGTTAGTGAAACAGACGGCTCATGCATTTCGTCCTTAGCTAGAACTCTGCTGGCTGTAATCAGTTCCTGCTCGCAAGTTAATGGAGTACAAAACATTGTAGTTTCTGAGCTGAAGGCATCGTTGACGAGAAGCTTACAACTTCCTGAAAGCAAAGAAAAGCATTCTCGACTTCAGGCTTTGTTTATTCTTATTGTTACCATCATTGAGGCAAGCACTCCACCTTCTCATGGGCGTACACAAGTTCCACAGGGCTCCAGTATGATTAAACTGCTTATTAGGCGAGGTGTGGTTGTAGATCTTGCAAGAGCAACACACAGTCTCGATCTGTCTAGCCCCAGTTTGGTAAGCACTGTAAACAGCATGCTAAAACCACTTGAAAAGCTGTCCAATATGGCTGCACATCAAGCCTATGGAGGGAAGAGCGAAGGCAAAGATGGGAACAAAGAGGGTGTTGATGAAACAGGACAAAGTGAAACTACCGAAAACCAAGCAGTCACGAATGATGGTGAGTGATGTGTTTGTCAATTAGCGTTAACATTTAAAACATGTTTGCGTTTCTTCGTTAGCTATCAACTTTTACAAAATCGCTCATTTGTTGTTATATACCATTTTTCTATAATTTCCTTGTGCTTTCCTTGTATTTTTATCTTATCGATAGCTTTAAAGAATTTTTAACACCTTGTACTACGCCGAACTTTAACTAAAACTGAGAATTTACTTTTTCAACCAGCTACAAAGTAAATATTTTGGGGGGGCTGAACCTTGTAGAGATTTGGATTTTTGGAATACTTTTGTTGAGAATAATTTTAAATTTAGTTTTAAATTTAGAAGCATCCTCTCGGTTTTGATTTATTAGGCCTGTTTTGATAAGCCTTTAATAATTAATGAAGTTGCAGTCGTCTTGTGTGCCCAGTGTATCAAATGTACGTGTGTGTGTGTGTACATGTTGTAGTAAGAGAAAGAAAGGGTTGTGGGTAGACAGACACAGATGGTATGTCAGTTAGTGTGAGACTCGGAATGGATAAAAAGGGGATAGGCATTGTAGTGATCTTTACTATTTCACTAAATAATAGTCTATCTTCACTGCCTTTTTAGGTCCAGCATCGCCGTCAGTAAGTATGGACAATCAAGAAAATACAGAGTCTGCTGGAAATCAACAAAGTAAGTCTAAATTAAACTTTAGACTTAAATTTTTACTCATTCAAACTATTCTTGTATTTTAAAGAGGTTTTTGAATGTGGGTAGTGAAATGACACCAGGTACCGAAGGCTTTGGTGGTATATTTTCATGCAACATTGGTTTGCCTTAGCTTGTTTCAAGATGGCACCATGGAAGAAAAGAAGAAGAACTACACACCCTACCCAATTTGAGTATCATACAAAAAAATCCCCTCCAAATCTAATTAGCAAACGCAGCAATCATTCACTAGCTCCTGAGAAACGCAATCCTATGCTCCTGACATAATAGAAGCTATGTTAAAGCGTTGTGTACATATACTGGTCGTCGACTGCAGCTACGATACTCCATCTGATAGGAATCTACATACTGACAAGAAAACCTTATGACCTGTATGAAAATAAGCTAAATTCATTAGAAGAGTGGGTATATAAATAGTAGGACATTAATTGAGAAATATCGCAATAACCACCCTTCTACCGGAATCGTCGGATATAATGTTGTTATTGAAACCTAGGATTTGCAGTTTATTTCCTCATAATTTGAATTAACTCTAATAATCGGCTGCCGACTCTGATTTGGACCTAATCAGTACAGCATTGCAGCCGTATTGGTATATTGTTTTATATCTTTATATCCCATATTTTAAACCATGTGTTGCTTTTTTTTCGTGTGAATTTCAGATTGCAGTTTCATGGCCGCAGAGACTCAGGATTCTCAAGAGGAGAGATCCATTTCCAGTGCGTCGAATATTGATGATCTTGAGAGCATTGTGCAACGGATGCTTTCACCCCAAAATGGTAATAATAAATAAATAAAGCATTTGTTAAGCACCATGCTTTTTTCTTTAAAAGGTTCTTCAAAAGCTCTGCATAAATGTATACCGTTGGATTAGCGAAAAATGGTATCATGTATTGCTTATTATTATATTTCAAGGTACAGTAACACCTTTTACGGAGTTGACGCTAAGGAATCAATTATAGTGCTTTCAGATTTGTTTTAGCAGTAATATGCTACAAAACTGTGAAACTGTCGATGGTTTCGCAATATTTGCAATCCACACACAGTCATGTGGTACTTGGTCAGACAGAAAAATAACCTAAATACATCAGAGGAGCTTGTGTCTTGTATGTCGCTGGTATTTGCCGGTTATCGCCAATTTTCGCCGTCGGTGACCATTGGCGGGCAGATAGTTCCCTTTAGTCTGTGGAAATTGATTAAACCCGAACATTTTTTTAAAATGTTAACTGGTATGCATGCGCATGTGATGGTGAGTGGTACACCAGATTTTGAAAGGCCTTTATCCAAAAGTTTTCAGTAACGTGTAACCTATTTGTAATGAGTTGAAGCTTGTTAACTGCGAACCTGAAAGAATGGAAGGTGTAATGGAAATGCTTCGGTACTAAACTATTTAGCACTGGAAGCAAAAGAAAGTTGTTAAGCATCAGCACAAATCAAAATTTACGACTAAGACACAGCTCCCCGGTTCCATTTCACATAATCATGCGATATGGAACCGGAGAGCCGTGGCTTAATCGTTATTGACACGGCTTTTAACCGAAGTGTTGATTTTCCATCCACCTACAGACTTTCGAACCTCATACAAATTTTGGAACATTTCAGTTCCTCCAGTACGTCGGTGAACTCCTTGAAGAGGTCCCTGCCTGAATCCAAAAATTGGTAGGACACTGATTCAGAAATATCACAATAGCCACCCTTCCACCGGAATCGTCGGATATTATCTTATTATTGAAACCTTGGGTTTGCAGTTTATTTCCTCGTAATTTGAATTAACTCTAATAATCGGCTGCCGACTCTGATTTGGACCTAATCAGTACAGCATTGCAGCCGCATTGGTGTATTGTTTTGTTTATTTTGTGCCATATTTTAATCGATGTGTTGCTTTTTTTCGTGTGAATTTCAGATTGCAGTTTCATGGCCGCAGAGACTCAAGATTCTCAAGAAGAGAGATCCATTTCCAGTGCGCCGAATATTAATGATCTTGAGAGCATTGTGCAACGGATGCTTTCACCCCAAAATGGTAATAATGAATAAATAAAGCATTTGTTGAAAATGGTATCATGTATTGTTTAATATGAAATTTTAAGGTAAAGTAGAACCTTTTACGGAGAAGACGCTAAGGAATCAGTGATAGTGCTTTCAGATTTGTTTCAGAAGTAACATGCTACAAGACTGTGAAACTGTCGATGGTTTTGCAATATTTGCAATCCACACACAGTCATGTGGTACTTGGTCAGACAGAGAGGGTTTGATTTTATTGGAATTGAGATGACCTAACGTAGGTCTTCATATCAAGTTTAACGATAAGATTCTTGGGGAATTGAGTCACAAGAAACCTGGTAACTACTCACCTCTCAGAATGAGGTAAATTAATATTCCTCGGGTCATTAATGTAGTCATTTGAGCGATAAAACACAAAACAGCTCTATTTTGCATACAGGCAATATCTATCTTCCATGTTTTTTTACTAAATAAATAATTGAAACACGAGTTTCTTTTTCTTTGTTTAATCGTCATCATTAAATTATTTCACTTCTACTAAGGAGGTCCACGTATCCTAGGTGAAACCTTGGAAACAGGGAGAGGAAACGCCGTGGTTGAAGGTAGTATATTGATCCAACGACGTGTAGAGGAAGACAGCGATTCCGGATCTTCTTCAGATAGCTCTTCGGATGTCCTTACCAATGGAATGAGCGACGGGAGGGATGAAGACAATAGCAGTGAAGATGAAGAAGGTGCTGAGGGAGAGAATAGAAACGACAGTGTAGGAGAGGATGTTCAGTCAGACGATGAAGATGAAGATGAAGAAGGTCACCCGGAACCCGACGAATCAGAAATGGTTGTAATCAATTTCGGAGGCCTCGAAAACGCAATAGATGAAGGCAGCTTAGAAGTTCAGAACCAGACTGCAGAAGGTATGAAAATAATATGTTTTCATTCCATGGAGCCAGAACACTATTTAATTAAATCGTTAATTTAAATGGCTGTGATAAACATTGGGTAGTAATCGTTTTATGTCATTCACCATACGTATCAATTTGGGAATACGCGAATACAATGATCTTGTTAAAGGGTCACAATACTTGTGCATCTGCCACTTGTAAAAGTTGTTGACATTGGCAGGATCTGATAACCTCCGATTTTACAAAGTTATTAGCCCAACTTGCTTTTTTTTCGGTCTGTAAAAAGTTAGTTAAAATTGTTTTTACTGAATTTAACTATTTAAAATAGCTTGGAAACCACAGTCTTGTTCAGATGATACACGGGCATTTATTGTTTATTATTATTTTGCCGGTTGCCACTCACCTGTTTACCTAAAAAGAATATGTTTGACAAAAGCTGTTGGTTCGTAGAATGAGTTTAACTTTCCGAGAACTTCCAGTGCTTAAATATTTTTTTAAATATGAATAAACAAAAAACATAATTGTAATCATTAAAAAGATTACCTACGTTTTAGTTAATTAGTACACCATCATCATTACTTAGTTATTTGTATTTTTAGAAGACATTACCACACCCATCTACCCCCGACCTCCTTCTCTTCTCTTCACTTCAGTTACAACCTGTCTACATCCCTTTTAGAGTGAAAGGTGCCTGGCATTGTCATGGTTTGCCTTGTTTTTCTGTCTACGTTCTTCTATTCACAACTTTTCTAACGAATAATGCCTATTCCATCTCACTGAAGTAATTGCCCAGATATTGATTGCATTAATTTTATTCTTCCCATTCAGTTTTGATTTAAGGATCAACTAAAGTCTTCGCGTGTATTTGTTCGTAATTTTCTTTTTCATTTCACTTTCCTTGATCTTGTCCAATTGTAGCATTCCCAGATATGTATAGCCTTTGTCATCTACTTCTTTCATCATCTCTTTATTTGGAAGCTGAATTCCATCGAATTTGAAAAATTTTCCTTGTTTGAGAATCACAACTCCACATTTCTTTAAACCAAACTCCATTCTAATATCTTGGCCAAAAACAAAAACATGTTTACAAGAAAATCCATTTGATCTTCACTTTTCCCCAAGAGTTTAAGGTCATCCATAAAGTCAACGTGAATTAACTCGAATTCCTTTCTCCCCTGTCATGAAATGCCCTGACCTTGCTATGAAGAAGAAATAGAGGTATCATGCTTGTAATAGACATATTTGCTTTACCCTTCCTTTTTCGATAGTTTTTATTTCGTACCCCAAAGGTTTACTTGCTCTTAAGCATTAAGCTCTTGACAGGACTTGGGGATAGAACAGCTTTTGTCTAGAACTGAATCGAAATTCCCTTTTTGATATTATGTATGGATAGATATGTTGTTTGGGGGGGGGGGGGGTCGGCCTTTTTATTCCTTGTGAAACCAAGTCACTCTTCACATTTCAACAATCAGACATTTATCTTCTTTTTTCTCTCTCTCGCTTTGTCTTAGGAGAGCGAAATCAAGAGGAGGCCACTGAAGAAATTGTTGACCTTAATGATGATATTGATGGTGACGAAACGTTTGTACTTGATGACGAAGATAACGAAGATGAGGGTTTGTTGAATTGTTTAATGCTAACAAAAATCGAACATTTTAGACGCGTTTCATTTGAGGTCGTATGATTGGAAATGGAAAGGAGGGTTAGGGTTATGGGGTAATGATGCTAAAAAGTAGAGTTTCTTATGAAATCGTTTTAATGAATGGACTGTTTAGCTGTATCGATCAAACAGATCGATCGTGAAACGTAAGGACCTTGTGAAGTTAAAATGACATTGGAAAAAAGGGTGGCTTTTGGTAACACGTTTCGAAGAACACACTGCCCACTCTTAGTAGGCTGGTATGGTCAAACAATGCGACAAAGTCAATGTTCACCACTTAAGATTTTGAATGTATTTGTTTTATTAACCAGCTAACCTGAAAGTGTTTAAGTTTCTAGCTTGCTTATGAAATTTATCTTTTAACGGAGTGGTTTGGGTGTTTTGCTTTAACCTTGATTTGACCTTGATGCCTGAAGATTAAAGCAGCTTAGACCGTAGCCCCCCAGGTATCTCAGATGAAAGTTAGATGTAACCAGCTTATCAAGGTCAAGATGACCACCTATCGTTCTTGATATAAACTTAGCATCTTAAGACAAAGGGGCACTCATCATGATGTTGATTTGATAAACGTACAGTATGACTACCATTAACGTTTTGGCATAAAAAACGGAGGCGGCTGGACATTTAATATAACTTCTGAACCATTAAAAAACACAGAATAACACCCCTCGCGGAATTTTCACTTCTTTTACATTGCCAGGTACTTGACGTCATTCAAGAGAGCATTATCGTTAGATCGATTGCTTTTGTCTTCATTTCGTGTCCTTTCTAAGAGATTTTATGGGCTTTTGATTAAAATTGTCCCATCCGAAGTTATCTTTATATGTCACCCTTTTAAAAAATTTGTAATGTCTGCCAACGTATAGTAGGCTACGTCATTTAATTATTAAATATCTCTGTTCTTTCCTTTGATAATGACATTCTTTCCTTATGCTGTGTTTTAAGCCCCAGGTTTTGCTTTCCTTTACAAGGTGATGCAGATGATGAAAACGAAGAGCAAGAAGAAGGTAATGACGAGGGAGGTAGTGACATGGATGCTGATGATTACATGGAAGTAATGGAAGACACCGTCGTATTTGAAGACGAGGAATTTGATCCTTTTACTGGGGGCGATGATCCAGGTAATCAGATTTTTTTTTTGAATTGTATTCTTTAATTCGTTAATTCATGTTTCACCAACATGGTTATGGGTGTTTCCAAGGGTACCTGAGGTATTGAAACTTAGTTTTACAGATTATTAGACCGGAGAGTAGTGCAGAAATGCAGCATCTCCCCTACTCATCAACTTTTAAAAATAATTTTGAGCACATACCTAATACAACCAGAAATGTTAGACTCAAAATGGCCATTTATAAAACAATGAGGGGTACGTCAAGGGAATTAGAGACAAATAACATTTAAAGTGGCCGGGGGCTCGGCTATGGAAGATTAAAGACTTTCCAATCAAACTGATACTTTAAAGGGATCAGAGAACGGGGACAATAAGTAGTGGCCTAATGTTCTAATATGGAAAATTACATATGTCCCGAAAACTGATGTTTGATGGACTATGATGTCAAAGTTTATGCTTCGTATTATGAAAAATAGCAAAATCGAACAAAAAGATTGGCTCTGGTATGATAATCTACGTTACGCAAACGCATTGGCCCGATTATCTAGGCTCGCAGTTAACCAACTCGTGACACAGACTAAGCTGCAGCTATCTGACGCTGTCTCGCCTTCACCTTCACCTGTCCCGTGACATCTACTGTCGGTTGGGTATCGATGATGACTTAAAAACAACATTCCGTCATCTGGTCCTGCCCGCAACTGCTCTCTTGGGCTCTCTGACCATTAGTCCCATTCACAGCGTTATCTTCCCACTGCTACCCCTGTCTTCCTCCAGCTTCTTCTCACAGTACGTTTCAGAACAGCCTTCGTGAACCCAGGTGTACGTATTTATGTATCCCAAAGGATCGTTAGAATTAGAGAAGTGAACTTACACCCTCTTATTCCCCCCTCTCAATGCCTTGAGGCCTGGACGTTAGTTTATTTGCTGATTTTCGATAAATTATTTTTGTACAAATTTTTAAATGATTAAAAATAGGGCTACCTTTGTGGTATTTGCTTCCGGCTGACCTCTGTATGTAAGGCAAAGAAATTGTCAGTACTCTTGAAGAAAACAGTAGTGAAGAGTATATATTCTTTATTGTTCCGTCCTACTTTATGTTTCAACCAGGTCCTTCCTTTTCAGTACCTTTTCAGTCCAGTGCAAGAACAATGCCCCGCAGAAGAGATAAGATAAAACGTTTAAGGGTGAAAATGTGGTATTATTTTTCGTGCTGGTAAGATTTAAAACGTCTTAAACTATGGCAGATGGTTACATTTAGGATACCGGAAACATTTTTGTTATTACCCTCGACTTTTATTTTGTAATAAATGATGCCAGTCAGCTCATTGCCCTTATAAAACAAATGAGCACCAGGCTGCTTGATTGTAAGGCATTCCTACATCAAGGTAATTTAGCTACTTCTTTAGGAAAACAAATTTTTTAATAGAGGGCAGATGTTACTTAAAAACGTTTTGAACCAAACTCTTCAATTTCCCATTTATTTTTCAACTTATCTAGGTACGAGAATAGAAATCAGTTTTCCAAGAAGACCATATGCTATTCATTTTCCTATACCAAGGATATATGAAGAAGAAGGCCAGGGGAGTGCAGGTGGACGTTCAGGTGTTTTTCAGCATCCCTTGTTATCCCAGCCACAGGCAACAGAGAATACGACAGGTACATCAACAGGCAATCAGAGACTCTCACGAACACGGTCAGGTCTTTATGGTCTACACACAGAGAGATCAAGACATCATCAAAACCATACTGTGCATACATTTCACGTACAATCACAAGGTATGATTTTGTTTGCCTCCCCCACTGCGTGCATTCAAAAGCAGTTTACAGAATCAAAACAGCCTCCTTAACAGCCAATATATTTTTATGGTGGAGTTACTGTTCTTTTAATATTTACATGAAGAGTGTAGTCTTGACACAAATTTTAAGGATTCCATTTCTCTTTGTCTTACATTAATTATTCTTTGTTACATGCAATATGTACCTTATGGATAATGAAGAGAACTGGAATCGTCGAACTATATTAAAAACAAAATATGTACGCTGTGCATGAAGGTTTTATTCAATTTGAAAATACTTTTACTGTGATGGTGTCAACTTATTTGTAGACAAGTTCCACTTGAGTTTGTTAGCACACAGCTATTTACAGCTTCGTTTTTTTTGGCAGATAGACGTTATTCTTCATTAATTACACTCTTAGAAAGGCAAGAAGCCATTTTGTTTGGAAGTTTTTTATCATATTTTTCAGTCATGATTTTTAATTTATTATTTTTATTTTTTTTGCAAGTTTTGCCCATGACCAACCCCAATTGCCGAAAATATGTGTAGACTTTATGGTTATTAACAGAGGAAGACTTTGGGTACACCATTCCATTGACTATCTCGCTTCGAAACCTAATTATGGATCACTGAGCCACTTTTAAAAATTAATTAGTGAATACCTATGTTAATGTGTTAGGCAGTCAAAGATTTAAAGGATTTTAATGCTCAGTGGCTCCTTGTTCCAATTCCATGGCCATTAACATTGCTTCATGTACGGTCTTTAAATGATTGATATTAGGTTTTTACCATATATTCTATGTTAATTTTTATATTCAATCGACACTTTCAAGTTAAGCATCGTTAACTTAAATAAAGCCTTTTCAGTGCCAGCAGGTCCCCTGTACATTTTGATTTAACCGAACAGCCAGTTGTATGTTTCTGTGTTATCTCGAGGTCTCATAATTCTTTTTGAATTTCACTAAGGCTGTATTTTGACTTATCCGTATGGTGTGTCAAAACTACACTCCGACAGAAACACTGGTTGGCACTTTACACCATTTTTATTCATCAAAAGAGGTATTTACAATCCTTGGTAACCGGTCAGATACACTTTTTTAATCGGCGCATCTCTGAGGAGAAAGCATCAGCAGTTACTTATTAGAGTATGATACAAAGTCAACTGTTCCCTGAGATAAGATTAGATGGAGATATAGAAACGAGCTTTACTTTAACTGGAACGAGGTACAAACCACAGAATAGATTTTGACACAGTGCCTTCTAGGAACAGATTGCGTTAAAAAGATCCGAGAGAACCGACAGAATAGGTACTTGCCTGGCTGTGTCGCCAGAGCGAGAAGGTAGAAAAGCAACCACATGTCGCTGATATGTTAGGTGCTGCACAACATGTAAAAGAATTAGCTTCCTTTTCTCTTTTATGGCAAAATAATTTCTAAATTGGGGATAATTTTTCCTGTGTCATTTATTAAAAAGTGCCAAGTATTTCAAATCCGAATATCAGCGGTGTGCTGATGCCCTTCATCTATTAGCATAAGCTGCCATATTGTAGGTATCAATGCCATTTGTTCATAATAAATTCCAGTAGGAATCACGCCCCATATTTCCAATATAGCCACGGGGGCGTTTTTATCCCGTTAAAAGTAGCAGTCTGTTAGTAGAAACACGTAAATACAGATACCATTACATTTTGCGGTGTTCAAAAGCCATATTGTTATTTTATGTTATTGAAATGCCATAATATCATTTTTCTTGTGGGGTGGGTGAAGATAAACTGAACAAAACTAGTAACAGCTCAACGCGCTGTGGTGAACAAAACAATATTGCATTNCGGGGGGGGGGGGGGTGGGCGTTTTTATCCCGTTAAAAGTAGCAGTCTGTTAGTAGAAACACGTAAATACAGATACCATTACTTTTTGCGGTGTTCAAAAGCCATATTGTTATTTTATGTTATTGAAATGCCATAATATCATTTTTCCTGTGGGGTGGGTGAAGATAAACTGAACAAAACTAGTAACAGCTCAACGCGCTGTGGTGAACAAAACAATATTGCATTATGCTTTTCATTTTTGGTCCACCGCGAAAATTCGTTGTACGACCTAACAAGGAAGTCTAAATTAAGAATTTTAAAAATTATTGCCAGAATGAAGCGACGCACCGTAAGTTGCTTGTTAAACTGTGGAAATTACCAGTTATTTTGTATCGACAAATTTGAAACCGCTAAAATAGGTTTTGCGAAAATGGCCTTCACGATCACATTTTTGAGAGCGATGCAATTTTTTTTGGAACATTATTATGCTGTCTACGAAACTTTTTATTCCGGTAATTAGCAGACTTAATATGTATATCTTACCGTACATACTGTGTAGCTGGGGATATTTAGCTGCATGATCAAGCCGTTATCGATAATTGGGATATTCCTGTGACTGAAAGTTGGTGAACAATATGCATCGTCACGCTTATTGTTACGTGCTTAGTTAGGCGCCACTTCACATTAGCTTAAAGAAAAGCTTACCTGATTTGAATATAAAAAAGCAAGCAAACTACTGATAAAATAAACAAATTAAAAAGAGCTCAGGAAATGTTATTAATGTTAATCATCCCTGTTTGTGTGCATTGGTTGGTCGTCATATCGTTTTTGGTCTATCTTGCATTTGTGCACTGGTAGCCATTGAGTTAAAAAATCTTGTACCTTTTATTTTTCCAAACTTTGATTGTAAAATATATGACTTTTGTGTAGTATGATTTTGTTTTCTGCATTGACGTCGAATTTGATAAATTCCATCGTTATTTCCATTTTAAAGGAACTAATGTTGCACGCCTTTTGGTAGGCGATGACGTCCGATTTGTAAGCAGAAATGCCGATGGTGGTTTTACTGATGATTTATTTGTCGATATGCTGGGTGACAATGGTGATAACGATAGCAGTCCACAACAGGCGGTGCCAAATGCTTTGAGTCGCTGGAGTACGGAGAGTAAATTGTTAGATGGTATGGATGCGCATGAATATGTTAATCTCCTCAAGCCGGACATCATCGAGTTTCTTGAAAAGCGTCAAGAAAAGGAAGCGGCAGAGAAAAATGAAAGTGAAGCGAAAGCTCAGAAGGAAAAGTCGAAAGCGGAGAAAGAGGATACTGCAGTCACATCTGGGGCTTCACCCACCCCATTAGGTACGTCAGCAGTTAACACGTCAAGCAATGTAGGTACAGTATTGCAGGATACCCGTCAGGAACCAGAATTTGTTGGAGATATAACGAGTGTAGATGACATACAAATGCCGGAGAGCATGGATGCCGATGTCACTGACGTCAATCAAACAGATCAGCCCAGTGGTATTTTACTGAGCCCAAATGGAATTGAAATCGACATCTTACAACCAACAAGCACAAATTCTCTTCCCGAGGTAAATAGCCTAGAGAACAGTCGTACTGGGGAATTTAATCAGTATTCTTTGCCAGTTGGTTCAGAATCATGTGTAGTGAGCTCTTCAGGACTCACGAGTATGGAAACATCAGTTATTGTTAGTGCAAGCAGCCTAGAGCGCCTTCAAAGCCCTTCAATCATGGAAGTGTCACCGCAGCCACTACCACAGAATCAGAGCACCCTTACTCAGTTACCAGCATCAATCAGTGGTGTAACTGTTCAGCAAGGAAGTAGTATCATAAACAGCCAGAGTGACATGCCCACATCATCAGTGGCGAATAACATTCCCTCCTTTTCTGAGGCCCCGCGAAGCACAAGTACCGAATTACCTAGTGCTTCAGGACAGGATCCTAATACTTCACTATTTTCGTTAGGTCAAGGACAGCGCATACAAGCAGCTGCACTAGCAGCAGATCTGGCGGCGGCAATTATTTCTCAGCTTTCAACAACGACGACAACGCCAGTGACAAGTGCTGCGCTGACTTTCACAACAACAGGTAAGCTCGAGTTCTCCAGTTAAAAGGTTTTTTGTCGTATTTTGCAGTGACGAGTTGATTTTTCGCAGGGTTTATGTATCAAAGACCATCGTATCATCGTTTTCGGATTAATCTGAATGTAGTGCGACGACTATGGTAGACGTTTTTAAGGAACATACAGAATCCAACCAATCAATAGGCGCGTTTTCTCGACCTCGATCCTTATTTTGATGTTTGTGGCTCCACTCTCATGTTTTGCACTCTCGATATTTTATGTTGGCCTATCATTTCTCGTACCGCGCAACCAACTTTTCGAACTCTCTCTAAAATGAAATAAAAGACAGTACCCTGGAAAAAAACTTTATTTTTGGAATTTTATGAAAACCTGCCCCTTCCAGTACAAATATTTTGAAAACAAAAACCATCTGGCCTTACACTTCTTTTGTAAGACCATAGCCTAAATACATTTGCCCTTCGTTTTACTTCTTCCACAATACCCACATATTTAATTAATAGGTACTGACAGATTAGATAAAGGTTTTGATTATCTTTTTCTTGAAGGAGATGCTTTTTCTCGAAAAAACCCATTGTCTCTCGTACAGTATGAGACAGTATCCTCTAGGCATCTGCCATCGTCATGAAGCTGACCAACCACTTGTATCCTTGCATCAATTCTGCTTCCCGATATTTGTGTTTCATTTTGATCTTTTCATCACAGAAATATTGATAGAGTATTTTAGTAATATTTTGATAGTGTCAATCAAACCACCTGTATCATTTTTATATAAATGCTGTTACATTTTTAAGGATCTCTGTGAAAATGATTTTACTTAAGGGACATAAATTGACCATGTGTTGACTAGTGGTAAACTGGTGGAGGCAGATAGTAAGACCACCCCGGTGAGCTCGATCCGGCGCCATGAAACGGGAAATAAACCTCCCCTCACCGCCGAACAAGTGAGTATCTATAGCCCACAGCAACGCTCCCCGGGTATGTATCTGTGACCAAGTGAGTAGGCTTCACCGGGAATATCTCGCCCAACTACAGGGGCGTCGAAGACGCACATTTCCTGGTTGGTTTGTCATAGGTGAGACAGAGCCAACAGTTGTTATCCTACCACAAACAGGATTACTTCTGGTGACCACCTGCGCACCAGCAAGGACGACACTAAAAAGCATCGGCAACTCACAAGCAAGGCAGAAACCAGAAACAATAAACCTTCACTTACCACCGGGGGCGGTACAAATTCAAAAAAACGCTCCAAGTCGACGACGAACCAGATTCGAAATCACATGAACGACGAGATCGATTTTTTCCCTGGTACTGAAGAACAGCTTGAAACAAAGGCTATTCGTTACCAACTAGTCAGGAAAACCTGGCTAATCAGCATCCAGGCGTCACCACGTGGAGGTTGCCTCCTTGGACGCCCTGACCATGTATGTATTGACTAGTGGTAAACTGGTGGTTTTGTTGGTTACTTCAAATAGGGAGTTTCATGTTATGATTCTAAAATATGTCAGGTGAAACATACTTTTATTAGAAAAAAATTACTTAATCAATTATGCTATTTTTATCTTTGCTTACTTCTACACCATTTGTTAAGCATAACTTCTTTTTTCCTCAATTTTGTCTAGTCGAACCATCTGATATTGATTTAGCATCGGCAACACCTCAAACAGAACATTTGTCTCAAGTTGAACCAAGTGCCTTTACATCGCCCTTACTTTACGATATTGAAGCTGAAGAACAACTCAACAGTGTATCACAAGGTAACGCCACCGTATCAACTCTTGCCAGTATGGGAGAATTAACGGACCCTCAAGGAGAGCAGCAACAGAGTTTTGCAACAAGTACTGAGCCAAGCACCAGTGGTCAACAGTCACACCAAGGAGCTGAGGTTGATGCTGCTGCAATTCCTGAGGGTGTAGATCCCTCTTTTCTGGCAGCTCTACCAGACAGTATAAGGTATGGCTGTGATCACGTTGATTTTTCCATGCCAGAAGTGGCAGTCACACTTTTTATTGAGCTTAATTACACGTGGGAGTGAAAGCACCCTTCAAGTGCAAACAAATAAGCTAAATTGGTAAATTTGAATAGGCAAACGTTTTTGTATTATTATTATTATTATTATTATTATTATTATTATTATTATTATTATTATTATTTTTGTATTATTCAGCAGAAATTTGTCAGCTTGATTTTAAACATCCCCTATTTTTATTTGAGCCGCAAAAAATCCATTAAAATGGAATGGAAAGGCTAAAATGTAATGAAGGCCAGTTTGACTCCAGCAGTAACTAAAGATATTAAACTAGGTTTGATTGTGGTTCTAGATAAATTTTGAAATGTCAATATTGAATACCCTGAGCCCCTTTGGGCATTTGAGAAAGATAAGGTATCGTGCTAATTTGTTCTTTTTTTCCTTCCTATGCCGTGAGAACCGTGGGGCATTACCGAAGGCGTAGCCACCACTTTTCTTCTTCATCCTTGAACCTCGGCTTGCATCTTTGTTTCTTCCAGTGATATTTGTGGCCAGTCTTGGATGTTGCTCTCCCATCTTTACCGTTTTTGCCCTCCTTGTACTGTGCCTTGTACCCAGCTGAGCAGGAAATATCAGCACATCCGGAAAAATTTTGCAGTGAGTTATAAATAATAGAACCCGGAATTAAAACATTTGCGATAATGATAGAAAAGTACAAATGGTCCGGTTTGGTCTATAGAACAAATCGGAATTTCGTACCAAGTCAAGTAGCTTTTTCTTCTAAGTTAAAGAAACTGACCTTTTTTAAATTATTTTTTTTTCGACATGACTTCTATTTGTAATCATAGCTAAATAATTACAGAATTCATTAAGTAGTCACTGTTACCCACTGGAATCAATTTCGTTTCAGGGAGGAGGTATTGCGTGATCACTGTGGTATTCGCCCAAGAACAACGGAACCCACACCAACCACAACAACAACCACAACTGCCCCAATGGAAGTCAGTGCCGAATTTTTAGCAGCACTTCCGCCAGAGGTCCAAGAAGAGGTAACATTGAGGGAATTAACAATTTATTTATTTTATTTACTTTGCCATGCTAATTTTTAAATTTATTTATGTTGGCTAAGGTAAAATGTTACAAAAGATAGCAGTATTCTTCGTATTCTTCACTCTGGTTGTTTCCAAGAAAGTTTGTAATTACTGACAACTCAGCTGTACTGAGCGCATCATCGAACATTGAGTCCTTCATGAGTTCCCGTATCTGCAGTCCATCAAAAATGGCAGCATCGAGCTTTTCAAAGCTTAGACGAGGAAACGTCTGCTGAAGGAAAGTAAACCCACTGCCTTCCCAGTCTATTGCCTAAACAAAGCTCTTCATAAGACCCAGTTTAATATGTAAGGGTGAAAATAATATTTTGTTTGGTTCAACAAGAGGGCGAGACGGAACATTGTGCAAACCAGGTTCCGTCTTGCCCTTCATTAGACCCTTGTCCTGGCGACTATTCTTGTCTGACATAATGTTGATCATCAGTCCGACTGCCCCACAGACACAGAAAGCATGAATACTTGGTGCACCCACCCTGTAGTCCTAAACCCAATCCAACAACCTAAAGATCTCCACAGACCAACCAACCATGGTCATAATAGTTAGAGCAGATAGCAACTGATCCATGTTGTCGTAGGTTTCTTTCATTTGCACAGAATAACAAATTGGAATCGAAGAGTATTTTATTTCCATTATGAAGGAAGAATGCCTCGGGCGTTTTTCTGGACGTNGTTTCCAAGAAAGTTTGTAATTACTAACAACTCAGCTGTACTGAGCGCATCATCGAACATTGAGTCCTTCATGAGTTCCCGTATCTGCAGTCCATCAAAAATGGCAGCATCGAGCTTTTCAAAGCTTAGACGAGGAAACTTCTGCTGAAGGAAAGTAAACCTACTGCCTTCCCAGTCTATTGCCTAAACAAAGCTCTTCATAAGACCCAGTTTAATATGTAAGGGTGGAAATAATATTTTGTTTGGTTCAACAAGAGGGCGAGACGGAACATTGTGCAAACCAGGTTCCGTCTTGCCCTTCATAAGACCCTTGTCCTGGCGACTATTCTTGTCTGACATAATGTTGATCATCAGTCCGACTGCCCCACAGACACAGAAAGCATGAATACTTGGTGCACCCACCCTGTAGTCCTAAACCCAATCCAACAACCTAAAGATCTCCACAGACCAACCAACCATGGTCATAATAGTTAGAGCAGATAGCAACTGATCCATGTTGTCGTAAGTTTCTTTCATTTGCACAGAATAACAAATTGGAATCGAAGAGTATTTTATTTCCGTTATGAAGGAAGAATGCCTCGGGAGTTTTTCTGGACGTGTCGTTGAAAAGTTTTCATTCCATAGCAACATAGTCCATCCCCATTGATTTCATCAAATCAGCAATGTTGTTGCAGTGAACGATTGTCAAGTCTCACTGGGTTTTAAAGAACTGTCTAAATTCTCCGTCACTCGATACCAGTCGAATGTTCCTCGTGTCAGCAAATTGTTTTCACGAAGATGACAACCCAGAAGCTGTGTCGATTTCTTTGAGAGGTTTAGGTCTCGTGTCAGGTTATTGAAATCTACTTGGTTAGAGGCACTGGCGGGTCATTCTCTTCTGGCACGTATTCTTTACCCTCTGTTCTGTCATATGTGTTATCAGATTCGGATTCAGAGCTAGATTCCATTGCAACTTTTGGCGCAGGAACAGGTAGGTCTGAACCATGAGGAACTAGTCTTGTGACAGACGGAACATCAAGATACTGAACACAATGCGTATTGTTGCTACTGTTTCCTTGAAGATTAGTCATGCAAAAATAGCAGTCTGTCACGTGATTTATACCCTTTCTCCACACCATAGTAACAGCAAATGGCATACTTTTCCTTTTGTTATTTCTCCAATCACACAAGTTCTCAGCACATGTTTTGCAGCTAATATGGGGAGCAAATGGCTTGTCCTGGTCTTCAAGCTTAACCCATGCTTAACTCCAAAGTAAGCATGATATGATTTTTTCACAAAATCAGTTACTTTTGAATGGCAACCAGGAAGAATCATATTAACACATACATAACAGAACCTGTCAGGATGAGTTGTGCATTTGCGATCCCTTCTCTCATGATCTAGAATACTAAGTTAAAACACTGCATCTCTCTCTCATGCGATTTCAAGTCACATTGACTGGAATTCAGCTCTGCTAAACAATAAATGTCCATCCAGGTGTAAACAGATGCAGTTTCGGTTTCAGGCTGAGGCTGCTCTAGTTCCGTTTTCAATATGAAAACAAAGATTGGGCCAGCTGCAGCCCTGTTTATCTTGAACTGAGTATTATTCAAGGGTCAAAACGTGCACGAGTCATATTTCAAAACTTGGCCTGACAACAAGAAAATAGATGGTGTTTTAGGGTTCAGCGCGCCAAAAAAATACACAAATCAGTTGAAAAACCTTCGACCTTTGAAAAAAGTTTTTAAACGAAGGCCAGTGTTATCGTTCGGTTTGTATGTTTCAGTGAATAAAAAGAGTTCGAGACAATGTGACGATTGCTGACGGGAGAAAGCATCTGGAAGTCACAAGCTTTATACGTGAGACGAAAGAAGAATATTGAAATGGTTCGGACATGTTATCAGAAGATAGACCCAAAGCTGTGTTTATCTGTCTACGTCATATTACATAAGGTCGAGTATTCATAGTAGTTACCCGTAATTATTTTTATTAGACGGCCATATAAAAGTCGGAACGAAAAGTGACTGATCGCTCCCATTAAGTCATCTTTAGTACCCTGATTAAAGGCAAAAAAAAGCTGTTTTGTTTTCTTTCTTGAAAATGCGCACCAAGGTAGATATTAACATATGGTACACCACGTAACCGGAATTGGCATATAAAACATATATTTCTTTTATATGCAAAAATGACCAACTGCATGCATTTAATTTGTTAGAAAACAAGGATTGAAGTACCATAGGAAATAGAGGAAATTAAATCCGTGTTCCTAAAAAGTCTTTTGGAAAGTCGAAATATTACCTCACCCGGTGTGTATTTAGATTACAGTGGTTTGTATATTTAAAACACTATAACCTTTTTTTTCTACAGACCAGTACTATAGTATGTAAGATTGTATGATTATGTATTACGTATGAGTATGTAAGATTGGTTTATCCTTGTAAATAGGTCTAATGATGCTGCATTTTATCCAGAAATTGGAACTTCAAGTTTTATTTCAGAGACTAGCCTGTGTGTAACTAGTAACTGGAATACAATTACTTGCACGAAAGGCCAGAACTTTAATGTAATCGAGCAAGGTGTGTGTGTGTGTGTGTGTGTGTGTGTGTGTGTGTGTGTGTGTGTGTGTGTGGTGAGGGGTGGGGGATGGGGGATGGGCTGTAAATTTGCATGATATTGCCCAATTTGTCTCCTGCTACAAAACATACTTAAAATTGTGACGTTTATTCTTTTGATAGTTGTTGGTATAGGCACGGTCTGAGGCCCCATTTTTCTTTTGGGGGAAACACCAAAAATAATACTAGAAGCTACGCGTACACATATTTGCATACACACATACATACGTGCTTGCATGCATAGGTCTCTAGGTAGATAGGTATCAATGGGTAGACGACTAAATGATGCAATGTTCTTTTTATATTTGACTTTACATTTCACACCCTGTATTAAATAAGAATAAGCTGTAATGCAGTTGATACTCATGGTCAATTCTCTTCTTTTACCCAGGTTTTAGAGCAACAGAGACTAGAACATGCAAGGTTTCTGGCGCAGCAGCAGCCTCCAGATCAGCCGGTCGACCCTGCTGCCTTTATTCGTAATCTGCCACATGAGTTACGCAGACAGATTTTGGCAGATGTTGACGATGCTGTTCTAGCTTTATTACCACATGATTTAAGTTCGGAAGCGCAAGGATTACGACGAGAGGTTGAACAAAGACAACATTATATTCAACAAAGAATCCCGATAAGCAGAAGCGGCGACCCAGCGTCCGTTTTCTCTCAGTTAATACGCAATTCAGGTTTTTCGTCACAGAGAGTCGGTGGAGCAAATTCGCATTTAACTCAACTAACACGCTTGTTCCCGTCAGGTCATAGTGGATGGGGAATTAGATCGAATGCAACAGATAATGCCAATAAAAAGGTGGCCGGTCGCCAGCTTTTGGATTACGAAAGTTTGGCTTGTTTACTTATTTTGATTTTTATTGATGAACCAAAATTGAGTACAAGCCGCTTACATCGAGTCCTTCGCAATCTTTGTTATCATAATGGCACGAAAACGTGGATCATTCAAGCGCTTATCTCCATTTTGAAGAGAACAAGTGGGGTTCATGAATGTGGCCCCTGTTTGCAGAGACCACTGACCATTGTCGAATCATCAGGTTCGCGGTGGCATGGTGGTTTTAAGCATTCCAAAAAACATCGGCATTTCATGGCTCCTCCAGACTGTTATTGTGAAGAACTCCCACGTGATTGTCGCGAAGCAGACAGATCGGATCGAATCAATTCACATTGGTTAACGAGGAGTTTGGACTCTTCTTTGGGTCGGCGAGTTAATTTATTCGAATTTAGTGTACGAGCCAAGGGGTCAGGGGAAGGAAAATACAGTGAGAGTAGAACTTATACAGTGGGTATTCACCCCCAGGCCTCTTCCTTTGTTTGTAAACATACTTTAGACGCCTTATCATTCTTAGCAAAAAACTTTGCTTCGAGCTTTTGCCCTTACGGAAATAAAAACGTACAAGGTGAGAAAGATCATCCGAAATCTACAACAAACGATGAACGTGAAGCTGGAAATGATTTTTGGGATATCTTAGGGCAATTAGACTTGTCAGTAAGTAAGAAAGGGAAACTACCACTAAGAATGCCAAAAGATGTGACTGCCAATCCTGATGACACCTATACATTTGACAGTTCCCCACTTGGCCAAATATTGTCCATGCTTTCACATCCAATTATTAGACGAAATACATCACTAACGGATAAATTACTACGTTTGTTGGCCGTTGTTTCTATGTCCTTACCTGAACTTCCAAAACAAGAGCCAGATAAAGAGAAGATACCTGAAGTGCGAACGACGTCATCAATACTTCCTTCTGATGCAACACTGACATCTTCACATGATGGAATTAGAACCGGCACTTCGGACTCGGACGATGTGCTACGGCAACAAGTGCCAGAAGCGCCACCGCCATTTCATACAGTTACTTTCGCCGATTTTGATACTGTGGTTGGTGGAAACACGGAACAGCGGTCTGCTCAAGGGACAGACGTGGGCACTGGTGGACTCCCAGTCGATGAGAGCGAGCCTTCTCACCTTGCATTATCAGAGACTCTTTCAGTTGCTTCATCATTAGTTGTAGAAGGGTCTGTAGGAAGCTCTGAAGTTCTGCCATCCGGTATCCGATCACCACGGGCAGAGTCGGTCCTCTCAGTATATTCAGATGGTACAGTAGCACACAGTGATATAAGTGCCCCGACAACAGAAGGCCACGTGGAACCTATGGAAATCGAACATGTTTCGCACCCAACAAGTGATACATCGTCAACAGGTAGGTGTTTTAATTCATCATTAGTAAGTATTGAAGTTGTTACCTGATGAACTCAAATGGTCATCTATCAATCCATATATCAGTTGGTCAATGTAAGAGGATAAAAGATCACTCATTTATTTTGGTGAATATTTCCACATGGATCACACTGTTGTTATATCTTTGAGAAACGTAGATTTGTTTGATAAAGACCTCAACAATTTTTTCTAATGGTTGGCATTGATTCTTAAGATTTACACTATGTAACTCGGCAAATTCCAAATTACCTTTTTATGACCAGTACTAATTGTTATCTTGATTGGCCTCTGCTGTTGCTGACAGTTCACAGCAGGCAACTCCAATGTAAACACCCACACATTGACGTAGGCAAGGAACAACTACGGAAAGAAAATTTTAATTGTCGCACGGATGGAGATGATCGTCTAGCCGCTTTGGGGGGCAGGGGTTGTTTTTGCTTTTCTGTTTTTGGTGGGGGTTTTATCTAAAACCTCACTTTATCCTTTTTTTTTTTTGTAGGAACAAGATCGTCGCCCTTACCAGTGCCTAGCCTGCTTGGTTCTGAAAGGGAACCAGTTGTAGTGGAAGTACAGCTTCGGCTTGCTGTTAGTGTGCTCACTTCAGGAACCTGTTCAGAAGAAGGTCTGGAAGATGCAACTACACTTCTTCTTCAGCTGTCACGTGTTGATCCCCGTACCAGAGATACCATCTTGACACTGTTAATGGAAGGAGGCCGGGAGTTGGCTTTCTCGCTGTGTGAAGAAATCAAAGAACTTTACATCGAAGTTAAAGCCTATAACGTGGAACATGCACATACGAAGACCACGACAACTACGCAGTCTAAGGTACCTTTCACATTTTTAATAAGTCGAATAAGGTTTACCCATCAGGAAGGAACACACTAATAATATTTCATAGCATGCTTGTAAAGAGAAGTGTATAAACGAATATGAATTCCATGTAGCAGGTAAAACGTTCTAAAATTAGAATATTGTTAGGTCACTTTTAAATTTTTCATTCTTGCATTTAAACACGAAATCTTATTAATTCGGACCGAAATAGGAAAAGGGTGTCCATAAGAAAGAAGTATTAATCTGTATTTATCATCACCATTAAGGAATTCCGATTAACTAACTATCTATTTTTTAGGGAAAGCATCCGGTGGCTCCTACCACAATTGCAAGGAGTCAGCCATGGCGTTTTAGAGGTGGAAGAGGATCCTTTGTTGCCAATCGACGCATTACCAATTCACTGTCTGGTTTACAAAGAAATTTCGTTCCCAAGCCAGTAAGTTAATCTTTTGTTTCTAAATTAATAGTTAATTATATTGTGTTTGAAAAACGAAAGAGAATAGTTCATCAATTACCAACTATTTATCAAATCACTTTTATTTCTGTCTTCCGTCAAGGTTAATGTAGTTGGTATGAAAAATTGAAGAGTGCATTTTTACTATGGAGGAATAATGATGTGGCATTGGTCATTGGTTTTTAGTAATTATACATACCAAAAACACATTTATAATACACTTAATTTTTAAGACCGTTAACCATTCGATTTTTTGAAATGTATGGACCCCAGGTTATTTACTCTAACAGCATTGGACAAAAATAAGAGTTATAGATATAGGAGCTGTATCATGTCACGAGTCGTAAGCCTTTTCTGAGCTACGTTTCGAGAGATCGTCATATCAAGGACCTTATCTATAAAAAGAGGATTTAGGAGGTTTATCATGTCACGAGTCTCTCGTGAGGCACTGATGATGGGAGAAGGGACCCTCGAAACGTAGCTAATAGAAAGCTTATGACTCGTGACATTATAAAGGTCCGATATTTATGGCTTTCACTGAGCCCATAAAGTCAAGAATTTTCAAGAACAATGGGCAAAATACTTTTGAAAAGTGTCAAGAGAGAGACCCCTTTAGTGCATTCCTTATGGTAAAAGTAGGTAGAAAAATTACATTTGGGGTTAAATTATTATATATGTGAACGTTTGGAGTAACGTGCAGAATACGAGGTACTGGGCCTGCTTCAGCAGAAAACATTTTGTCGTTCTAACATACCCTCCTCGATCTCATGAGTTATTAAACCCTAAGAAGACCTGGCACAGCACCGCTATCTGTAAAAATGATGGTTTAAATAGTTCATTGAAAATTATCCATCGCTTTTATTGGGTTTTTAATGGACAGTTCCATCTCCGGACGGTAACAATGATAGAGCATCTTAATGTCCATTTGTGGACACAACCCCGAACAGGCTACAGAGTTTTAGTGAAAAGTGGCAAGTCAGTGCGACACTGACTCGGTCATACTCATCCGTAAGTTCAATAATGTAAGGAAAATCAATCTTTTAATGACTATTATATCTATTACAATACGCATATTGTAATAGATATAAGAGGAAAATATTTGCCAAACGAAGTCCAAAAAACCCTCTGATGTAAAAATTACCAAATATTTTTAGGGGACTTGGAGCCTCGTCAAACAGAAAAAAGTATTTTGTTTAAATAATTTGTTTATCATCTTCCCTGTTAGAGCATGATTTTTGTTATTATTTTTTGAAATATGTGTTGGTTTTTTTATGTTTAGATCATTTATGATTTGCACCTGCCGTCTATGGCAGCTTTGACTGGCAAGAAATCAAACCAAAACCTGCTTTTAAGGGTTCTTAAAGTTATCATTCAACTACGAGATGCAGCGAAGAAATCAGCTGCAAAGACAACAACAACCAAAACCACTACATCCCAGTCACGAGGTATGCTTTAGTGAATATTTAAATGTTTGATATTTTGATGTGACAGTTATGCCACGACCATTGGCACAAAACTCCATGCAGTGTCCTTGTGTATTGTAGTGTGCTTCTGTGTGTCTGTGTGCCCTCCCTCCCTTCCTCTCTCTTCCCTCCCCCTCCCTCCCTCCCCTCCCTCCCTCCCTCTCTCTCTCTCTCTGTCTGTCTGTCTCTCTGTCTGTCTGTCTCTCTCTCTCTGTCTGTCTGTCTCTCTGTCTGTCTGTCTCTCTCTCTGTCTCTCTCTCTCTCTCTCTCTCTCTCTCTCNTGTGTGTCTGTCTCTGTCTCTCTCTCTCTGTGTCTCTCTGTGTCTCTCTGTGTCTCTCTCTCTCTCTCTCTCTCTCTCTCTCTCTCTCTCTCTCTCTCTCTCTCTCTCTCTCTCTCTCTCTTTCTCTCTCCCTCCCTCCCTAATAGATAGAGAGCATATGATAGTGGTTCAAGTTATTAAAGAGAAGATAGGTGGTAAAATCAAATGAGGGTAAGTGGAGTGTAAGTGGAGTCGTACAGAACGAGCAAAACGAGTGAAGGTAAAGAGAGGCTATTAGATAATACATGATGGCAAAGCACTAGCCCAAGAAATAGAACGGGGCAATATGTGAAAGACGGTCGGTTATACCCAGTAACATAGCAATAATAATAGATTAATAATAATGGTAATAATAACCGGTATCGTGCTCATCATCATGTTGTACCTAATGAATACAAAAGACACGGTTAGAGTGGTAAATGAATGTGCATGGAAATATGGTGTAAACGTACACATAATGTGGCAGATACGTGGTGTAAACACAGTCTCGAGCCAGTCACCGAAAGTGATCAGAGAAAGATTTTTAGGACCTCTCTCTCTCCAAACTGATCACGTCAGAATTGCGAGACCACCTGACTTCATTGTTTCAGCAACACACAAGGATAAAAAAAGCAAAAGAGAAAAAAGAGAATTACTATGTGCTCCATTTTCCAAAAGTGGAACAAACGTGATGGCGATAATTATTACAGCTCTAGATATAAGCACCAAAGAAGGATAATACACAAGTGCGACTGACGCTAAATCATTCGGTCACTTTTTTTGTTACGTGCGGTATCCTGTGGAACACGAAAGGTGGATAAAGCTATCTGTTGTCAAGACCGGTAAACAAGTTTTGCTTTGAGCTAAATACTTTAAGGAATTTTGATAAGATGGAGGGAGAAGAGAAACTTGGAAAAGAAACTTGGAAAGAAAAAACAATAAAAACGAAGTTGACAATCCAGAGCTTAACCTTCCATAGTTTTCCAGCCAACCCACAGCCGTGAGTTTGCGTGACTAAAAATAACCAAGTTGATTTCGTGACCCTTTTTAGTTAACTTACGTGTAGCATGTTTTATAGATGTCGACCAAAAATAGCCCAGTCAAGGAATTGAATTCCTCAGATTTCCTCTTAGCAAGTTCTTGTAATTCTATTTGACCTTTAATCGGTACAATCATTATCTGGAAAGTTATTTACTTTTCTTTGGCAAACAAGAACAGTATGCGAGTTATTCTCTTTTTGCAACTCCTTATTCACAAATTGGAAATATCAGTTTGTAAAGGGACGCGTGCAAATTTCCGCAAAGCGTAGCTAGTTGCAATGTCAATTTCTTCTTTCTCCGTTGCCAAGTTTTCTTATGTGCAAAAAGGAGTTTACCTCAAGATGCCCATTGCGCGTGCCTGAGAGAAAAGTGAATAAACAAAGGGTACTGCACTTTGCAATTCTGTATCATCCTTATTTGGTATTAGTACAAAAGTGAAGGATGTTCAAGACCGTTGACCTGTTTTGGTGCAGAATCCTTCATTGTTGACTCAGTGCATCAGGAAATAAATTACATTTAAAAGATGTTATGTTGATAGTGATGGAGTTGAGGTGAAATTAGTGGGGTTTTTTGGTTATCGCTTTCGTATCAGACTTGTGTGGCTTCAGTACATATGCTTGCATTCACCTTACCTAACGTGTTACAGGGTGTCAATTGCCTCCCAAACCATTCGTCACGCGATGGTGTGTAACCACTGGATAAAATCATCAATATCATCTCATCGTCGTCATCATCATCATCATCATCATCATCATCATCATCATCATCATCATCATCATTTTCTTCGTCGTCATTGTCATATTGTTAATCAGAAGGAGAAACCGAAAAGGAATGGTTGGTTACTTTAGACATTTCAAAGTCTACCCAGAAGAAAAGGTCTACAATTTTTTTGCCGGACTTAAGGAATGGAATTATTGTTATGTTGCCTGCCATACAAACTTGATGAAAGTTGGAATCAAGAAATAGAAAAAAAAGGTTCCAAATAGCAGGAATGTTTCCTTGAAACAAAACCTGTTTTAATTAAAGTAAAGTGGTCACACGCAACGCAATTGTGTTTAGAATTCAAAACGACAATGAGAAAATTTTGAGTATTGCATATAAAACCAAATATTAAATGCATCAGCCAGTTGAAAACATATTTTTAGAACAAAACATCTTTGGGCCGTAAGAAATAGAACTAAATTGAAGTGGAGTCCACCTCAAGTCATCTATTTGGTTTTTTTTTAAGAAAGTCGGCTGAAGGAAAGCGTTGAAATAATTGGTTTGAAAATTGAATTGCAAATTTCCCTTGGATCAAGGAGATTTTTTATAACAAGCATTTAATCATTTGAACCTCAGATTTTGTTGTTGTTTTTGTTGTTTTTGATCTCGCTGTTTTACAATTTTTTAACAGCCCAATTACTGTTTACTTTTGTAAAATTATGAATAAAAATGCAGTTACTTTTGTTGCTACGGAGATATTATGTTATCAAATCAACAAAATATTTTCTAGAAGTTCAATTTGAATGAATTGATTAATTCATACTGACTAAACTTTGTATTTTAACAGTTTCTACCAGGCATCCTGTGATAATGTGTGATTTTATTGCAGCTTTGGTGCTGCCATGGCAAATAAATAGTGTTTAGAATAAGCCGCATTTGTTTTTTATGTGGCCCAAATTTGTTTGGCATATCACAAATCAGTGTTGAGAGAATCAACTATTATTTAAGTTGTACTAATATAAGAAACAGTTCTCAGTTGCTACTCATTTGCAAGGTCTTTCACCAAAAGCGCTCAAGATTGAAAATTTAAATATGAAAATTTTTTTCAGGTGGGACTGTTATTACAGAAAAGAATTGCAAAAAATAAATAAATTCAAGATCTTTGATATGAGCCTACTTAAACAAATGCCCAACTATTATGACGGCTGTGTGCACCCTAATTACAGCAAGCGTACCTTTTCCGTTATAAAACGTGCTGGTGTATACTTTATACTTTGTTTTTATCAGGTATGCGTCTTATCGAACGACTTAATACGAACCCTGGAAGTCTTAGTGAGGTCGTTGCCGCTCTTGAGGCTGACGTTGAAGCAATGTACGAGATGATTGATCGCTTTGGAGGAAGACGCCGAAGGCAACAGCCACAAACATCACGACAACCACAAGGAGGGCAAACAACTGAGGTAGTGCCTCTTGTGTATCGTAAATGAATGTCGTGCAGTTCGTTTTAGTCTGTCATCAATCATTCGTCAGACATCTTTTCCTAATATGTAACACCTTCTCCTCTACAAAATATAGAGGAGAAGGTGTTACATATTTGGAAATATTAGGAAATATTTGTGGCGTGTAAGGCGAGGGTGAGAGATATATTTCTCCTGGCTTTGCTTAGCAGTGGGGGATGTACCAACGTAGAAGTTTGTTTTGTGAGAGTTTTTACTCAAACCTTTTTTTACCGTATATCGATTTAAATTGGGGTCCACTTTTCATTGTGACATGTCGTTTATCTTCTTACCCTTAAGTCTGATGTCCAGCTTCCAGCCCCCCTTCTTATAATAAGATTTTTACTTGATAAAAAAACACCAGTTCAGAGCATCAGTTCTAATCAAATATCTTTCTGTGAAAAGAATCTGAAAACTTCGTGGGGGATAGCTGTTATCTTTACTTCCCTCAATTTTGCAATTTTACCAGCTCTGTTGCCTAGTCACCCACACTGCCCAACCGTCCGTACTGCCCAACCGTCCGTACTGCCCAACCGTCCGTCTTGCCCAAATGCGCTCATACTCCGTCTCTGCATAAGTGAAACATGACCTTTTTTTCCATATTTCCATCAAGAGTTCCACAATAGCCACTTTACTTTAGTCTGTTAGCTTTGTTTATGTTTTCTATTTGCTGTGAATATAAAGCTATGGTAGTCTTTCATCACATTTGTCGTTGAAAATTACAGGGTACAGACCAGAATGAAGCCTCTGCTCCAGAAAACCACGATGGCTCCTCCCAGCAAGAGACCGGCACTCAGGATGCTACTCAGCCCGAAAGAAGTGGAACATCATTGGAACAAGGTCATATTTTTTGTATTATTGAGTTACCTTTTATCGTGAATGTCACTATGCTGGTTTTACCCAAAGCTGCCATATTGTATAGGCACCAGGTTCACATCAGTTTTTGTATTAATGATGTTATTTGGCAAGAAAGAGTCAAAACACATAAAGTGATATATGTTCATTTTGCGTAAATTAGGTTGCTGTTAGCATTTGTGGCTATTACTTTACAAATTGACCATCCCCGTAAGGATATACGACTTGCAACTATTACTATATAGACGGAGATGATCATTTAGAATGAAATATAGCCCTTGGAGTAAAAGGCACATCTCCAATAATATATTGGAGATTTTGTAAGCATAGATTGGAAACAATTTGCCGTAAAACAAGGGTACGACAGAGAGGGAGAGACAGACAGACAGACAGACAGACAGACAAAAAGGGAGGGAGGGAGGGAGGAAGGGAAGGAGAGAGGGAATGGTTTGGATTGGGAATTACGTCGCAACGCAACACACGAGCAACTGAAACGTAGTTCCTCAAGGGAATCATGTAAATCTTGCAAATTGAAAAAACAGAAACGAAATAGACAAATAAACAACTAAATAAACAGAAATGTACATACATTTTTGTGCACACCTATAAAAGTAAGGTGAAAATAAGAATTTTTAACCGTTGAACGAGTTTTGAATACGGATTTCTTTAAACCACAGACGATGCAGTCCCAAG
>RDPX01000516.1:190595-209551 GCA_003991215.1 Morbakka virulenta | reverse complement strand
TTTTTTTTTTTTTTTTTTTGTTTTTTTTTTTTTTTTTTTTTTTTTTTTTTTTTTTTTTTTTTTTTTTTTTTTTAGCTTTTTTTATCCCATTGACATGCAGTCTCTCATTTTGGAGCTGTGATGCCCCCCAGGTATAAATGTCATGACGTGACCTGTTACAAAACGTTAAAGAGCTCCACTTTTCCAATAAGAAGTGTTTAATTTCAGGTTATTTGACAGGCGATCTTCCCACTACCTCTTACTGGTCTGTTTATTAAAACCATTGTACACCGGCATTTTCCTTCCAGACAGCAATGTTTAATATTTAAATTTTTACCTTTGTGAATTTCCTGTTTTTAATTCCTTAGCCAGTTAGTAGAGGAAATGCAAAAAACCAATATAAACGGTTTATTTTAATCGTCAGGCTGGAGTTGGGACACGTTTCTCCCGAAATATGCTTAAGATTTATGACATGATAAAGCTCTTGCATCTAGGGTTAAATGTAGTTGTGCATTTGCGCTTCTTTTGTTGACGTCAGAATTGAATGGTGTGCTATTGATGGCCAGTGACTATCACGCTTGACAGTCACCTTGTGGTGATACTGTTGTCTGCCAATGTTTCTCTTTGATGTTTTTTCAGAGTGAACATCGCGGGGTAGTCGCTTTCTGTATAGGAGCTGGCCAAAGATAAAACACGGAGAGTCATAGTACTGCACTATCAGATCCCATTGTAGTGCAACCTCCACTCTCTCCCACATTTTTATGTTGATGTTACACTGTAGCTAACTGTGGTGTATCGGCCTCAGTGAGTTTGTTTTTGCCATTGGGATCAATGTCTTACCCGTTGTTGGTTACAGTTTGAATATATTAATCGGAAAATTGAAGACCATTTAAAGAGATTTTAAGTAATTTTTGTGGTTTGTACAAGTCACCATTATTTTTTTGTCTACGCCCATGTTTATTGTTTTGTAGGTGAGTGTTTGTCAGAACTTGGTGAAACATCTGACACCAATGCCGTATTGGTCTTACAGCCTGCAGTAGAGGCATTTTTTCTTGTGCATGGATCAGAAAAGGAAGATAGTAAGGATAAAAATTCGTCCAATAAGCCACAACTTCAGCGCCAAATGTCAGTTCAGTCAAATGAACCACCTCAGAGTCCTGGACCTCTTTCTCCCGGAGCAGGTTTAAGCCCACCTCGCCATGGGTCAGTATCATCGATTTCATCTGATTTACCACCAGACACGCAGAAATTTCTGAAATTTGCAGGTAAGCTGTTTAATAGTAATAGAGAGATCTTTTATTATACTATTGTTCTTGTTGTTGCTACTGTTGCTGTTGTTATTATTATTATTATTATTATTATTATTATTATTAATTATTATTATTATTATTGTCAGAAAAACATTTGCTTCGATACAAAGCTTTCTGCGTTGGTTGTTGATGGTTCTTGGAACGTTACGTGTTATTCTTTGGTTTTTGTTATTTGAATACCTGGGTTTAATATTACCATTAATAAATAGTCTATAAAGCATAATATTTATCTGATCGATTTAGTAACATGTCCTGCCTTCGATTTGTACACAGTGGAATTCCTTTCAAGTATGATACGCGATCAAACCTAAAAACAGGGAGGCTTGCAATTATGTATTTTGGCTTTAATACGACGTTGAGTGACCATTAAGCATGATTTTTAAGAAAATTAACCAGTTGTTGCTTGCCTAGTATAACAACCATAATTTATGAGCGTTTTTGTTGGCAAGCCAGACTTTAATTTCTGAACTTCATCTATGCATAGATGCACAGATGCACAGAAATGAAATGTTATAGTTTGATTTAGAGTACATGCCTGGAGTAATAAACTGGAGTTGATGTTTATTTATACAATTCCGATTTACGATACTATATGAAATTGAAAAGGCAATTAAGGGAAAAATTTAGTTCACATATTGAAGACGATGACGTATGACTGAAATAGAAGGTTTACAATATTGGCTGATTGCGTGTGGATATGTGAACAAATGCCCTGTATACGTATATTAAAATAGTTACACGAGATAAGTGAGCATAAATTGGTAATTTTGTCAACCTGAAAAGGACAAAAGGAAAATTATATTGATCCAAGGTATTGAGAAAAGGGAAAAGGAAAAAGGAAAGGTTCAACTTAATCGTTTTTTGAAATACAGAGATGCAAACAGAAAAATTTCGTAAGTAAATTGGGATCGACGGGCCTTCTTTTTCATATGTGTGTGCGTGCGTGCGTACGTGCATGCGTGCGTAGGTGACATAACAGTACAGGTAAGACACATAATGGGCACAAAAGTAATCTGAAGTATTATTGATTAGAATTTAGTACGAAGCAACCTTTTTTGTTTGTTTTTCTGTACATACAAAACGCAATGGAAATGTATTTCAATAACAATTTTCCCTTTCTTTGAGCACGATTTCGAGTTAGTTGTCATCAAGAAATATACATAGATTTAAAGAGAATTATCAAACTGAAGCCGGTGAAAACAAGGAAAATACACACTGTGTTTTTTAGGTGCCACATCATTGATAGTACGATTGTCGTGTTCCATTTCCATTTCTTCTTATATGTGTTCTTGTATTTATTTCTTGTATAAAACGCATTTCTCTAGCTTGTGGTTTAGGGCACGATGCTTGTATCGTGTTCATAGTTGCGTATGGTATAACAGTATGCATTGAAGTTTCCCCAATGGTGTGTAGAAAAGTCAGTTTGTGAACTGCTAATTCGATGGCTTATTTTGTTTTATACAGAAACACACCGGCTGGTGCTAAATCAAATCCTGCGACAGTCAACAACTCCACTTGGAGAAGGTCCATTTGCCGTACTTGTACATCACACGCGATTGCTAGACTTTGATGTTAAAAGACGATATTTCCGACAAGAATTAGAGAAAATTGATAAGGTAGTATAATTTCCATACTTCTCTTTGTGTTGGATCAATTGACAGGGCTTGATTAGATAGTTTGCTTTACAGCGTTATTGTTTACATTTTTAAACTGATCGTGTATTCAACGGCAAGAGAAGTATGCAGCAGATACGAAAGCGAATGGCGACAAGTAGTTGTGTTTTAAAGATAGTTGGACACGACGAGGTTCTATCGTTTTGCTCGTTCTTTATGAATATCTGCACTTAAGCCATCTCAGGTAATCAGATTAGATGGTAACTATTTTAATCTTACCTGGTTTTCTAAGTTTGTGTCTGTTGGTTAGCGGCGTACTTGTGCATGTGATTTACGTACTTCCTTGGATACGTAGCAGATGGAACTTTTTTCTTTCTGGCATTCTTTGTTTTTTGTTTGTTTGTTTTCTTTCTCACCTCACCGATTTTTTCCAGCTTGCCTTCTTGCTTCCTTTCTTATTTTTTTGCCCTCTTACCTATTTATTTGCTACCACTTCTTATTTACTGTTTTCGCTTGCCCTCTACCTACTTGTATACTTTTTAATATACTTTTATACTTACTTTTATACTTTTATTTCTCACATACGTACATACATACATTAATACATACGTACGTACGTACTTACTTACTTCATCTCAGGTCCAAAGGTGGATGCGGAAAATTGGGGGTTCTTGAACCATGTCCAGTAGCTCGACTCCCATAGTCTTTCTCTGGTACTTGTCTGAGGCCGTAAGACTTTGTATTGTGTATGGGTAGGTCTCCTGCAATTCTCACGGAATATACCGAGAGACTGACCTAGCTTTCGAACAGAGCGTTTCGGATGTTGCAAAACTCTTTCACGTTTTCAACCAAATACAACCTGTACACTTTTTAGGACACTCAGAATATTTTGGACGGTAATCACTGGTTGTATTGAGGTTCTCTACTGCCTCATAGTTCGGAATCGGCAACCCAGTCCTGAATTTGGCTGTTGGGGGGATCTTTTTCATGTTTTAATGGATGCACCGAAATAACCATCTACTTAAATGAGTCCAATGTAATGTTAGACACAATATTCGTTGCTGAAGCTTCCATTGAAGTTCAGTTGTGGTAACTGGAGTGGCTTCTGTCATGTTCTGCAAAATAAGGACGATTATTAAATGAAAGAAGCGTACGTTTTCAAAAAGTGTGCTGTAGGACTCGGGGTTTTTTTAAGGCGCTGCAGTAGTAGAAGTAGAAGTAGTAGTAGTAGTAGTAGTAGTAGTAGTAGTAGTAGTAATAGTAGTAGTAGTAGTAGTAGTAGTAGTAGTAGTAGTAGTAGTAGTAATAGTAGTAGTAGTAGTAATAGTAGTAGTAGTAGTAGTAGTAGTAGTAGTAGTAATAGTAGTAATAGTAGTAGTAGTAATAGTAGTAGTAGTAATAGTAGTAGTAGTAATAGTAGTAATAGTAATAGTAGTAATAGTAGTAGTAATAGTAGTAGTAGTAGTAGTAGTAGTAATAGTAGTAGTAGTAGTAGTAATAGTAGTAGTAGTAATAGTAGTAATAGTAGTAGTAGTAGTAGTAGTAGTAGTAGTAGTAGTAGTAGTAGTATCAGAATTTTTCTATTTCAATTTCTATTATTTATACGTTGTCTTTGAATTAAAATAGGAACTGTTTATTGTTGTTGTTGTTCCTGTTGTTGCTGTTGTTCTAAAAAGAATACAGAAGCCATCGTAAAGGAGTAAAATGTAGTTGTGTACTTGCGCTTCTTTTGTTGACGTCAGAATTGAATAGTGTGCTATTTATGGCCAGTGACTATCACGTCTGACAGTCACCTTGTGGTGATACTGTTGTCTGCCAATGTTTCTCTTTGATGTTTTTTCAGAGTGAACATCGCGGGGTAGTCGCTTTCTGTATAGGAGCTGGCCAAAGATAAAACACGGAGAGTCATAGTACTGCACTATCAGATCCCATTGTGGTGCAACCTCCACTCTCTCCCACATTTTTATGTTGATGTTACACTGTAGCTAACTGTGGTGTATCGGCCTCAGTGAGTTTGTTTTTGCCATTGGGATCAATGTCTTACCCGTTGTTGGTTACAGTTTGAAGTTATTAATCGAAAAATTGAAGACCATTTAAAGAGATTTTAAGTACTTTTTTTTTGGATTGTACAAGTCACCATTATATTTTTGTCTACGCCCATGTTTATTGTTTTGATCTTACAGTGTAGGTAATTGTAGTGTATCTGTCTCTCTGACTTTGACTATACTTATACTGTAAGGTATTAGTAGGGTTGGGCATAGAAGTGTGGGTGTTTTTTTCATTGAGGTACATAAAACGTTGTTTTTTCTTCAACGGGGTAGTCTCTTTTGCAGCGATTACGTTCTCTAAAAAGTCGCGATCCAACATTTTCTCGGTCGTGACTCGTTCATAACATCGGATCCATTTCCAACGCCCACATCTCGGAAATTTCAGAAATTTCTTCCAAGTATGAATGGATAAAGAGGCCATTTGTTTACACGACATTCCTTTCCGAACCCGTTTTGATTGATTCCCTCCCTCCTGCTTCCTAGATTCTTTTTTCGAACCCTTGTTTGACTGTGTGTTTTAAGAGGTGCTTTGATCGTCGCCATGTGTTCTTCAGCTTATTTGCAGCCAATTGCTGCTCGATTTATTTATCATTTCCTAGATCACAGCTGCTTCTGGCTTTACCACACCCCTTGGCTGACCGTCCACTTTGGCATCCTTCAATTCTTTCAATACCTATGGCTTGTAACCCAAAAAATTTTTCTTATCTTCGCCAAGCAGATTCAATAAAGGAAAGATCAACTGCCCCATACTGGAATATTGCCCCTGCTTTTCGCTTGTATTTTGGCTCTTCTTCACTGTTATACAGTCATATAACCACCATGACAATAACCCTCATCTGAATCGTAGTCTCCTTGATTCATTCTAACTCGCCATCTTTCATTTCCATATTTTGAAAGTATGTCATTACGTTCTGACGCTTACTCGTACCAACTACCACATTTTGTTTTTGTTTTTGTTTGGCAGTTTTCAGCTTTTTATTTATTTTTTTTTTCAATTGCTTCTGCTTGCTTTTTCGTGACCATTAGATTTTTTTTATCTGGCTGTTGTTTGTACAGAACATTCAGCTAATTATCATTGTCTCAGATGGCGATTTTCCAGCTTACTAGAATCCTTCTGTTTCTGTTTAAGTGGTACCAAATTACTGCTTTCCACTATTACTCTGAATTTCCCTCGTTGCCATAATGGACTTTTTTTCCCAAAACATGTAACTGGTAATCTGAAAAGGAAGAGGGTTATTTCAACTGTCAGTGTATGCGAAAGTTGACACACAACGATCTGGACCTGAAATGAACTGAAAAAGAAAAAAATATTTAAAGAGACAAGAAAATCTCATCTTTACTTTAACAGAATGCAATTTTGACGTTCCTATGCTTTTCAACGCACAATTAAAGTATTGAGTTGTGATTTGCTCCCCCACTCTTGCTTTAGCTTTGGTTTTGACCCTGAACCTTCGTTATCAAGAATAAGACTGCGCTTTTCTTTGTAAGGAGAGGGTTTGATATTCAAAGTGTTGGGTTTTATTTTGTTTTGGTTTGGTTTGTTTTTTTGTTGGTTTTTTTTGTTGGTTTTTTTCACCTTTGTTTCCATTTCAACTTGAAGAACCCAGGGGTAAAGACTATTCACATGTTTACAAATATTCTCAATGTTTGTTTTGTATTTGTCCTTATATCTGAATATGCTTTTTTATTTGAATTGTATACATCACAAAAAATTGTTGGTTTACTTCCGACGGGCAGCACGTGACTGCCTTAGGTGTACCGAAAAGACCCCGTAAATTCCCAACTCGCTGTTCTGATGAAGATGTCTACTATTGATTCTATTTGTTCATTAATTAAAGGTGTTTAATATGAATAAATGGAGCCAACAAGGTTTAGTTTGATGCAAAATGTTTCGACATAACTGTCATCTTCAGGCAATTACAATATCTGAAAAACAGGCAAAAAAACTTTTGAGTTTTAGCTATCACCAAAGACAGAAGTGCTAAAGGTGCTTTATGTCAAATTTAATTAGTTTATAGCTTACTAGAAACAAATTAAGTAACGAATCGAGTGGTGTATCAAAGGATAAGCGTAATTTTGCAAACCTATAAGGCAAGGAAGTTGAGATCCAGTGAAAGACAGTATTAGTGGCACAAATAATACAACGTTACAATTTTGGCATGGGTGCCCCCACCCCACCCCCCAAGAAGCTTGGTTATATAATGGGTTTAGTGTACAAATGGCAATTAGATCATTTTGTTTTCGGTCAATTCTGAGAGTATCGTTTAACATGTGTTGTTTTTTCTGCGTCTTGTAGGGCGTTCGTCGTGAAGATATGCCAGTTCATGTTCGACGTGAACATAACTTTGAAGATTCTTATCGTGAACTTCATCGAAAGAGCCCCGAAGAAATGAAAAATCGTCTTTACATTGTTTTTGATGGAGAAGAGGGACAAGATGCTGGTGGTTTACTACGAGAATGGTATCAAATCATAGCGCGAGAAATGTTTAATCCGAATTATGCCTTGTTTAGCACATCGCAAGGGGAAAAGGCAACTTATTTGCCAAACCGAAATTCACATTGCAATCATAATCATTTAAGCTATTTCAAATTTGTCGGTCGAATAGTAGCAAAAGCCATTTATGATAATAAACTGATCGACTGTTACTTTACTCGGTCATTTTACAAGCATATATTAGGAAAACCAGTTCACTTTACTGATATGGAAGCAGAAGATTATAGCTTTTATCAAGGACTTGTATATCTGTTGGAGCATGATATTAATGACCTTGGATACGAATTGACATTCAGTGTGGAGGTAATGCTCGTACATTTTTTGGTGTGTGCTTTTTATTACAGTTTGTGTGTGTGTGTGTGTGTGTGTGTGTGTGTGTGTGTGTGTGTGTTTGTACCCCAACTTTTATCTGCTTTAAATGGTAATCCTAGGACTTACTACTACTATTACTACTATTTTTACCATTATTATTATTACTAATACTATTATTACTACTACTATTATTACAACTACTATCACTACTACTACTACTACTACTACTGCTACTACTACTATTACAACTACTATCACTACTACTACTACTACTACTACTATTACTACTACTCCTACTACTACTACTGCTGCTGCTATTACTACTACTATTACTACTATTTCTACTACTATTATTATTATTACTATTACTATTACTATTACTAATACTACGGCTATTACTACCATACCTACTACTACCCCTGATACGAACAGTCAGTTTTAGTATCCTATTCGTTCATTCGTAGCTACCGTGATCAAAAGTTTTCAGTGTTGCTTAGCTTTATTGACTTGAAATACTTATTTTATTGTACATTTTTGTTATAGCAAGATGACTTGTAGCTTAATGGTTAGTGCAGTGGCGCATTAGTCAAGATATCCCTACTTCGATTATGAGAGCAGTGAAAACTCGAACCCTAGTAAAAAGCCGTGGGTCGGCGGCAGAAACGTATTCAAACACGAAATTCCTGAATGTTACCTTTAAAGGGCGTACAATAGTACAACCTAGCCAAGGCACGTTTGGCGTAAGATCGCTAAAAGCAAGAGTATTGTTTTACTGCAGTCATAATCGAGACAAGTTTTTGTTTGTTTGTTTGTTTGTTTGGCTCAAAGTAGAATGAACTGAGTACATGAAATAATAACTAGAAAAATATCTCCTTTGATGATCTTTTTATTTTCCAGTGACTTATTATGTATTAAATGGGCCGGGTTTTTAGTGCTTACTTTTCTCCATGTTGCTACTAGTGGTTTTATTTATTTAATTGTTATAGTATAGTATATGTAGTATATAGTATATACTCTATGTATAGTATGTTGTCTTGAGCTCAATGAGTAAATCTACTCCGAGTTGCTTCTTGTTTGCTTAGTCTATATTTATTTTCAGTCTTTTACAGAAGATCCCACACCGTTTTCAGTGAAGGTTATTTATTCATAAAGTAGCTACAAATCATTGAGTTCTTAATAACACCTTCTTCTATTTTTGTAGTCATGTCTTCTGGCCCTGATAACATTCCTCGCGTTGACCTTCAGAAACGTTCTCTGAAGTTTTCACTAATCCTTTTAAAAGGTTTCAATCAGTTGTTCCTGTCTTTAAAAATGCTAGAAACTGACCTGGTCATCGTAACCATCGCCCTTATTAGTTTGCTTCCTATCTGCAGCATGTTGTTTGAACAACTTATAAATGATCACACTGTCTTGGACTTGGAATAGCACCATTTCTTTTCTGATAAGTAGTATTGCCTCCGTAAATCTTGATCCGCAGCTTACCTCCTCGCTGTCATCCTGATTAATTCTATCGTGCTCTCGATCGTCTAATCGAAGGAAGGGCTATTCTCCTTGGTATCATCAAAGTACTGGATAACTTTGGTGTTCTAGCATTGTGCATATAAAGGTTGTTTGCCATTTCGTATTAAACTCTAACCGCCAAACCGTCATTCAGAAATAATCTCAAGCTCAAAGTTGTCATTAATTGACAATCTTCTTTAACCTTCACGTTGAATTCTGCCATTCCCCAAGACCAGATCTTCAGGGTTTTTTCGTCATAAACAACATATCCCGACACAGTAAAAAGCAACATTTCTCTGTCTGAAGACGAGACCAATATATTTACGCATAGATTTGAAATAAACGGTGTATGTTTTGCTTACTTCAGTATCATTGTCGCTCTGCAGTTGAGCGAGGTTTCAAGTTGATTGTGACTTCAATTCTACCAAGACGCCATCGGCATTTATATATCTGGAAACTCATTTCTTATTTTTCTGTCCGGTTCTTCTCTACCAGAAAGTCCATCTATCTTGAAGTCAGTTCATTAACGCAATTTCCGAGTTTGTAACAAATAAAAAAGGTTTTCTCTAGCATTTACCCCCATATCTTTGGGTTCAAGCCACCCTACATGCCTCTACGACATTGGTATTGTTTTATTATTTAGGCTGAAGCTTATTCCTGCTCTATCGGTCTCCTTAATCGTATTTAACATCGTGTTCTACACATATTGCTACAAATGCTCAACCGAATGCTGTCACTGAATCAGTGTGCAAAATATGTGATATTCTATTTGCTTTATGGGTAAATGTAATGGGACATCATTTGCAGCCTCTGTTAATCGCCATCCCCTGTTAACCCCCATCCTCTGTTAATCGTCATCTTCTTTCGGGTCTGTAATTTATTTCCTCTTTTCTCGCAATTTTCGCGAAAACAAGTGTTCGCTTGTGGCCTTGTCAGAAGTAAACAAGAATTTTGTAATGAAACTTTACCGTTTTCCCCGTAGGTTCCAGTCTTCGGGCTAAATGAAATTCATGATCTAAAGCCAAATGGTCGAAATATTCCTGTAACAGAAGAAACAAAGCGTGAATATGTGAAATATGTCTGTCAAGAGAAGATGACTGGATCAATAAGACAACAAATTGATAGCTTCTTGGCAGGTTTTTACGAAATCATTCCTAAAAGACTGATATCAATTTTTGATGAGCAGGAGCTCGAGTTACTGATCGCAGGACTCCCAACAATCGACATAGAGGACCTTCGCGCCAACACGGAATACCACAAATATGATGTAAATTCGATTCAGGTGTGCATACTTTTGAACTTCCATAATTGTTTTTATGTTTTATTTTTAACGGGATCAGAAATTGATGGAATTCTATATATTCATATATATATTTACATATTATCCCAAGTCTGCTTGAGCACATGCGCACAAGCAGACTTGGGATTATCGCACACCAAGCAAGGTAGAAAGCTCACATTTAGTGTCACAATTTCCATGTCCATTTTACAAATTTTTTGCTTGAGCAATGATTCAGTGTTACTTTGATCACCCAGCCAGCTGCCCTGGGTAATAACCAGTACCTCTGCTAATTTTATGTAATATCAATTTAGTTTTCTTATTTTCCACGTTAACGTCCCTGATGAATGCCACCCCATCCTTTTTTTTCACGACCCCTGTTCGTAATTTCACAAAAAATGGGTTAATGCAGAAACGGCTTGTGACTTTCCAACTTGGCTAAACTTAGGTCCAGCGTTTACCAGTACTAGTAAATGTTAGCTCAAATCGGGATTCTTAAATTTAGGATGGGCGTCGTCCAAACATTCGCCCGAATATTCGCCCAGTATCCCCATGTTAAAACTAGAAACTAGTTTTTTAGGCTTTTCCTAGTTTTCCTGTGTAAAATTGTGATAATATGGACAGTACATTCTGGCAACATTTGCCAGAAAATAGCCAGTTGCTCTTTGCTTTTGATAGTACACCTGGTGGTGATGCTATTTTACCATTTGAAGAGGCGGGGTATCATAGTGTATTATTTATTTTTGGCGTTTGTCCTGCTGCTTAGTGTTACTCATTTCTCCCTACATTTCATATTTTATCGAGGATTTAGGATTTTTATGGGCAAAATCGTTTTGGGAAAGATTTGTGCAGCTATTCGCTGTGATATTGAACGACTGTGTATAAAGATTATACCAGCTAATCTGATATGTTAATTTTATGTTTGATGGTTGCATTGGATTTGTCTCTAAGTAGCTTTTGCACATCTCCATAGTTTTTAATCATTTGTAATCTTTTCTGATATATGTATGGTATAGATACTGTGGTTCTGGAGGGCCTTGCGTGCTTTTGATCAAGCAGACCGTGCCAAGTTCCTGCAGTTCGTTACAGGTACATCCAAAGTACCTTTGCAAGGATTCTCATCGCTCGAAGGTATGAATGGCCCGCAGAAGTTCCAGATACATCGTGATGATAGATCTACAGACAGGCTGCCTTCTGCACACACTTGGTAAGTATTGTATAATGTATAGTAGTAAATGTCGTTCACTGGCATCGGAATACCAACCCCGGTGTTAGAGACTCCGAAACACTATGCCCCCTGTCTTGAATAGGACGTGTTGTTTTCCTGTTATTGTAGTCAAAACTATTTTGGCTGATTCTTTAGCAATGAAGATGTACTCCTGATCTACTGTTGGTATCATTCTTGTTTCAACCCACTTTGTACCAGTTAAGAGGGGAGTGAACAAGACGGGACGTTTTATTTGAGAGGGCAACAAGAGTTTATAGAACTGAAGGAGCATGAGCTTTAGACTCACGAGATGTAATATTTTTTAAATGACTACTTATTCTTTGCTGGCACTAACTTTGTGAAATCGGGTACTCATTACGTGGATTATTTTGGCTGTGGAAGTTGGCGTCGCGCTGAAAGAACTTTGCCTTTATCTGATCAAAAGACTTGGGTGAATGCTTTTTATAATGTCAGTAACTGTCCAGCCATCTTGACAAGAAGTACCACATTTCTAGATAATACTTAATCACACGTTGCATTTTAGTTTTTGCCATTTCATTGTTGTATCTGCACAAATCATAAAGTGTAGGAGCTTTTATTAGCCTACCTATCTGAGCGGCTGCTTTATCCACATGTAGATTACTTTTTTGCATGGTTTTAGAATGGTTAAAATATGGGATTTTCCCAGTCCAACAGAGCCCTCCAAGTCAGCCACTGCTACTGCCTTGAAAGTAATACGCCCAAGTTGTTTTTCCGTTAATATTTTTGGAGAGAAAATTAAAAGAAATGTTACAACCAGAAAACATCTCTGAAAGTACACTTAAATTTCCGGCAGACAAGACATCATTTGTAGAGAAAGGAAGAACGTTTCGTGAAGTAGAAATAGCTTTAGATGCAGTACCATGATGACATTAAGAAACTGCCCTGGTGACTTCTTTTTCAAATTTAGTTTTTAAAAAACCAGTCTTACACAGGGTAGAATGATGTACACTGGGGCACCTTGGGAGCCCTGTTTTATAGGATTTCCGAAACTGGGTTATTTTTACGGTATTGCTTTCTTTAAAACATCGTTAAGATAACCATAACTCAACAAAATTTCCATTTACCTTTGCTACTAAACTGTGGATGCAATACCTTCAATTTTTTTAGACATACCGTATTTGCGATGAAAAGCTGTAAAATATTGCCCCTTTTTTTATAAAATCAACTTAAGATCGGTTGTATGCCCGATTTTTAGTGGAATTTTGTGGTCAATTATAACACCTTTTAAAAAGAAAGCTTTTTTTTGGTACCACCGAGTTTAATTTTAGTAACTTTCAGCATCTTATTGTTGTTTCAAGTTCCATTTTTTATCTGATATTAGTTCACGGTGATTTTTCAAATTGAGAACGAACTATGTGTATATTTAAACAGCGTCAAAGAGATTTTATTCTTGAGCACTTGGTGTCTTTTTGACAACAAGTAGGTCAATGACAGTCGTTTTACGCCATATAGTAGGCACCTCACCTTGTTAGCATATTTGATCGATTATAATTTTTTGTTTCAAACACTGCAAGTATCGTCTGATGTGGCGATGGCGGTTTATATATTACTGCATTCAATACCCTTCAAGAAGTGACATTATTTTTTCCTTTTGTTATAGCTTTAACCAACTGGACTTACCTGCTTATGAAACTTACGATAAACTTCATGCTCAGCTTTTAAAAGCTATTCATGAATGCCCAGAAGGATTTGGTTTGGCTTAACCTAATGAAAAAAGAAAAGGATAAAATTTGTAGGGAAAAGTCCCGGGTGCAAGGATATCCAAGCCAAATACAAAGCTCCGGATCATGAGCATTGGTTCAAATTGCATACAATGGCTTTATATAGCGAAAATCCGAGTCTAAGCGTGAGGAATTGGTCATCGAATTACTGTTAAGAACGAAATTATGTTAGTTGAAGTTCATATTGAGGATTATGCCCTATTTTGTTATGGTCTTTAAGGCATAACATTTTCGTACAGGTGCTACGCTGCTGAAATGATTAAAGGAGCAGTTATTCAAAGGAAAATTGCGTTGGATATGACAGCATTTGGTTTTTTTCGTTTACCTTTCTTATTGGTCTTTATTTTCAATAAATTTTGATGTGGTGCTACAAAACCGTCCTGTGAATTTGTGAATGGTGATATGTTGATTCTAGAAAGCTATTCGGTCTTATTCGGCCCAGTGAATCATATTGTGCTTTATTTTACAAATAGCACTAAGTGATGGTCTTATGGGACCATCAGCTTTTTGGATGCAAATAGTTTCATATTTTAGATTAATTTAAAGTAATGTTGACATAGGAAAAGAGAAATCTCGGCTTTGAACTATCGAGTTGCATCGTTTTCATACACATCGTGCGTACATAAGAACTTCATTAAGATGAATAGTGGGTTCTTGGTTGTTCTTATACGATTGAATGTGGTTGCATGGAATCTGAGTTTCTTAATTCCTTTAATAGTAATAGCCACTATAAGCGTTCAGCTTACCTTTCTTCATACCAGAACAACAACAAAAACAGGGCCTCCAAACCAAAGAGAAAATCTACTTTTTCTCCTGTGTTAAGGAACCTCCCGTATAGCTGAAGCTTGCATTCATACAACTTTATACTTGCCTGGGGCGCAGAGTATAGGAAAATCCATATAATTTTCCCTAAAAATTGAGATAAATATTAGTTGGGACAAACATTCTGCTTGTAGAATCGGGATATTGACCTGTTCGTAATTTAATAAATATCGTTCATTCATAGGCTTACACCGAATATTCAATAAGTGTAAAGTAACTTAACCCTTTACTTGGCGAATATTGAAAATGGAGAGGAAAAAATTTTTTCTTNGGCGATGGCGGTTTATATATTACTGCATTCAATACCCTTCAAGAAGTGACATTATTTTTTCCTTTTGTTATAGCTTTAACCAACTGGACTTACCTGCTTATGAAACTTACGATAAACTTCATGCTCAGCTTTTAAAAGCTATTCATGAATGCCCAGAAGGATTTGGTTTGGCTTAACCTAATGAAAAAAGAAAAGGATAAAATTTGTAGGGAAAAGTCCCGGGTGCAAGGATATCCAAGCCAAATACAAAGCTCCGGATCATGAGCATTGGTTCAAATTGCATACAATGGCTTTATATAGCGAAAATCCGAGTCTAAGCGTGAGGAATTGGTCATCGAATTACTGTTAAGAACGAAATTATGTTAGTTGAAGTTCATATTGAGGATTATGCCCTATTTTGTTATGGTCTTTAAGGCATAACATTTTCGTACAGGTGCTACGCTGCTGAAATGATTAAAGGAGCAGTTATTCAAAGGAAAATTGCGTTGGATATGACAGCATTTGGTTTTTTTCGTTTACCTTTCTTATTGGTCTTTATTTTCAATAAATTTTGATGTGGTGCTACAAAACCGTCCTGTGAATTTGTGAATGGTGATATGTTGATTCTAGAAAGCTATTCGGTCTTATTCGGCCCAGTGAATCATATTGTGCTTTATTTTACAAATAGCACTAAGTGATGGTCTTATGGGACCATCAGCTTTTTGGATGCAAATAGTTTCATATTTTAGATTAATTTAAAGTAATGTTGACATAGGAAAAGAGAAATCTCGGCTTTGAACTATCGAGTTGCATCGTTTTCATACACATCGTGCGTACATAAGAACTTCATTAAGATGAATAGTGGGTTCTTGGTTGTTCTTATACGATTGAATGTGGTTGCATGGAATCTGAGTTTCTTAATTCCTTTAATAGTAATAGCCACTATAAGCGTTCAGCTTACCTTTCTTCATACCAGAACAACAACAAAAACAGGGCCTCCAAACCAAAGAGAAAATCTACTTTTTATCCTGTGTTAAGGAACCTCCCGTATAGCTGAAGCTTGCATTCATACAACTTTATACTTGCCTGGGGCGCAGAGTATAGGAAAATCCATATAATTTTCCCTAAAAATTGAGATAAATATTAGTTGGGACAAACATTCTGCTTGTAGAATCGGGATATTGACCTGTTCGTAATTTAATGAATATCGTTCATTCATAGGCTTACACCGAATATTCAATAAGTGTAAAGTAACTTAATACGCATAATCTACAGCTGATTTGAGCCAGAAGATGACTAATCTTGTTAGCTTGCTAGTTTGACTGCTCCTTTTGTTTCTATTTCATGGATCCATTGGTGAAGCTACCCTCCATTGCGCTTTTTATGTAAACCTGTTACGTATTTTACCGTCAAGCAATTTTGCTAGAATGAGCTTGATTCGGTTGTTTAGCAGGGCGTTCTTGCCGCACTTAATCATGCATATTCATATCTGTGATGGTCTTCCGATAAACATATATTAATTTTTTTTTCATTGTGTACTGTATAAGTTATTGAATAATTTATCGACTAACTACCTTTGCCAAGTACAAGCTTTTGTATCCAAGTTGTCGTAATTTGTTTGTGCGTATTGCTTTGTTAAGGCATCTTTAGTAAGACTTGAGATATTGTTGAAAATTTCTTTTCTGTATACTCTGGTCAATGCACGCAAGAACGCTGCCCTGCGAAGAAAATAAACAATTTTCTTTCTTTAGTTTCGAAATTTTATTTTTACTTTGTATTTTGACACATGGCGCGTTGCACCTCAACCTTTTGCTTTGCGTTTGGCTCTGGTTATGCCCAATTTTCTTTCAAGGAGTTTAGCAGTCGATCTCTTTGACTCAGTTTAAGACCTTTCACCGTAGTGATTATAGAAAGTACCTCCAGTTTACCTATCTTCGTCTATTTCATGCTCAACCTATATCTTCTTCCCTTCATGTATTCTTTCCTCCTGACCTTGTTGTTTTGGGGAGTTTTAAGTCAATTTTTCAACGGTTTTTTATGTATCCGCAACAGTTTAGTCCATCTCCAATGCCCTATTGCTAATTCCCACAACTATATTTTATCTGCTGTCTGGAATTAAAAGAGAAAATTCAATAGAGCATATGTTGTCGTAGTAACGACAAAGAAGGCTCTAACTGGCGATGTGATTTGGGTTGCAAACTTAAGAAAGAAGGACGTCAAATTGTCTCCGAACCATGTCGGGGACCACCAAAAGACAAAGACAGTGCACTTGCCCATTTAATAGTAACCAAACTTACAATTTTTAGTTTGCATGAACCAAAAGAAAGATGATAAGAAGCGAAGGCTACGCATTTTCGAAGAAGACTGTGCCTCCTGTTATTTTAACTGGTACATCATACAAACTTGCTTTCCTATCATTCTTGTAAAAAGAAGAAATCTAGGGATTCCGCTTGCTACCGAAAGACGAGTTTCTCGGCTTACAGAAGCTACCCACATCTCCACCCATTTCTTGATTGCTTGAAAAAACAACTCGTATCAAAAGCAGATTTTTTTCAGCTTGGGGGAGTGGTTGCCATTAAAATCAGACTCGAGAATAGTATCAGCATGATTGACGTACTGCAAAACATTACTTTAAAGGTTGATGTAAGAAGGGAAATGTTAGCGGCTGAGAATAGAGCCTTGAGAAACACCGGCGTTGATAGAAAACTGAGATGAAACAACGTTGCTTATAAGTCCTGCGCCCTATTTATCCAACTGCAGAAAGTAATAACTGGATAGTGATTTTATTACCGCCATCGTAGACGGAGAGCTTAACCCGCAAACTGCCATGCTGTACCCTGTCAAAGGCCTCGAGTGTACATCGAGCATAGACGTAGAGACTCCCAACGGTTCAGGCCCAAGAATCCAGTGATTTTATTGTGACGCCATCAGAGAAACGATTGAAAACCAAGTAAAAACAGCTTTCTCCTCGTGAGCTAAGACGATCCCTCTTGACGCCAGCCTCCTCCAAAGTTGCGTGGTCTTAGGAACGTACCAAGAGGTCTGCACACGTCATTCTCAAAATACTGTACGTTTTTATTAGCAGTACACTTATGCAAGCATTCACTCAAATGGTATTACCTTATTACATGCTCCCTACTTGTAGTTGTCATCTCATTCTCAAAAGACCCACGTACTGAACAAAGAAACCTTTCTAACTATTAGAGGCAATGCGAAAAAATATGTGGCAGAATTTTCCTACCTTGGGACAGACTTAGTTACGAAGGACAAGGCTGTTTTACTCATGGCAGAGTATCAAAAGCCTCAGGGAAATCTAATGAAATGAAGCAATTTCGTACAGATCACAAGGTGAACATTGCAAAAAGAATGAAGATTACGGAGGCATGTGTTCGATCTCTCTTCCTCTTTAAACCCAGGCCTAGTACATCAAGGATGGCAGTGCAAGAATACAAGGCATGTTGTCATGTTGAATGGAGGGTTGCTGGATTAGACTGGCCACTCGAGCGGATGCACAAATGCAGTTAATTTAAGAATTACCAAACCGAAGCCATTACAAAGTGTTATCAGAAGTCAATATGTGAAATTCATAAGTCCAATATTCCGCTGCTCTAACACGTGATAACAAAGAAGATCCTGTTTGCGATAACAAAAGGGGCGTACCATTGGGGATTAGTGGCCCAGCAACTCCAGCGTTTTAAATGTCTCTACTGAGCAAGATAAAAGAAGAACACAGTTGAAAACTGGTTTTGCTGCATTGATTAGGCGACAGTTTAACAATGCATCTCCATGGTGATAAGACTGCCGACCGGAGGACTCGAACAGGACAGGTCTGTTTTGAGATGGCAAGCTTATTAGTAGCTGCTCTGCTCCTGACGTGCAACAGACGATGCGATTTCACAATCGTAGTTTTACAGAAAAGGGAGTTACACAAGTACGTGAATAATGAAATAATATCAGGAAACTCGCTGAGGACTAATTGATTTACGCAGCTTCGAGGTTTAAAAATGTACTGATCATACCTTCAGATTTTCTACCTATAGATTACCTTCCTTTTTCTTTGATTCTATTTGAAAAAATAGTTTATATATATATATATGTAATTTAAAAGTTGGATGAATTTTGAAATACCTCTTTCCTCCTCTATGTCCAACGTGTTGAACAATTAAGAATTTTATTGGAAGGAATTACCAAATTGAGTCGCTTCAAAGTCACTATGTTAGTTCTTTGCTTTTGATTCTTCTTCTTCATGTTCCGTTTATTTCGACAATGGATGATACAGTAGCCCTCGATTTGTCTCTGATCATTGCTGCTCTTCTTGCCCATTCATATGGCATAAGAGTCTACTCCCTGATGTCGGCATACCAACTCAACTATGGGCG
>RDPX01000516.1:139411-164404 GCA_003991215.1 Morbakka virulenta | reverse complement strand
ACCAAAAATTCCGGGTTCGATTCCCCGAGCGGGCGACTTTATCGATTCACAAAAGAAAAAGCCAATGGGTGGCGTCAGGAAGGGCATCCGGCCAAGAAATTCCTCACGGCCAAATCAAAGTCCCCGTGAAGGGCACCGTCTGAGCCCCAATTGCTGGGGGAAAATGACGTTAAAACTAAAAAAAAAAAAAATTTTTGCACTTATGGGCAGACTTGTTTATTGTTCATATAAGCATGACAATTTTTGCATGGAAAAAAATGTATATATGTGTGTGTATGTATGTGGGTGTGGGTGTGATATTCCCCTCTTGTACAAGGCCACCAATAGTCTCAAAAGCTAAAGTAAGCTCTTGGCTTACATCTACAGTTTTATTTCAATTAATAAAGTAATTCACATTTTGAATTTTAGGTGTATTCTTAAGAATTAGAGTATCTCTAAACCTTTTTTTCCAGGGAATTTTTAGATGATTTCATGGCATTGTTAAAGAGAAGATTTGGTATGTTTTAATATTTTGAGAATTATTTGTATAAATAATATATTTTTATATATAATATTATAATATATATATATTTGTGAGGGACAACTTTCTTTTAGTTTTTTTTCATTATATTAATCTGGCCAACTAACTGCAGCAGGATTTAAACAATACTGCCTTTTAACGTGAAACACAATATAAATCTTTCAGCCCCCACTGATAGAATGTTCTGGGGTAAAGGAACACTGAATTACTAGCTGAAAAAAGTTATAAATCAAAGCCTTCAGCTGGGCATCTTATACTTTGCGATCTACATGGTACAAAGTTAAGTGAGCCCTCAGGTGACGGATGATGAAGTATCGGTTAAAATGGTCTCATGTTGATAAGTTAGGGAATTTGTGGTCTTGAGCTGTATGCAAGAGGCAAGGTTGTGTAGAGATACTGTGCTTTCATGGATGTGTAAAGTTGAACAAATGCTCATGGGTGTTATGTTCTTGATTCATCCAGATTTATAATTCATAGAAGAGACACATTTTAATTCAACGAGTGGCCACTTCATAAATTTTTAAAAAGTGTAATATCATCATCATCAGGAACGCTGTGCGTCGCTCACGCCATCTGGTTTAGATGGTTGCGACATGGCGCGCCTAATCAGGGATTGCCAATGTTTTCTGTTACTGGCTATTTCTGTTAGTTTTTCAATGTTTTCATTTGTCAAAACACCTTCACCACTTTTACTGATTTTTCCATCACCATTTAGTTCTATATTAAGCCACTTGATATCTTCCTCCATTTGTTTTGTCCATGTTTTTATTGGTCTTCCTTTTGGTCTTTTGACCTTTCTCACCGCCTCATGCAAAGCCTGTTTTGCTGGTAAACAGGCTTTGCAGTGTAATAAAAATACAATAATTGCTTGAAGGCTTAGAGGCACGAATTCGAGGTTACAATTCTCAGAACAAGGCTATTTTAAAAGGTTAAGTCTTTGAAAGTCCTTACTAAATTATTTCATAGAATTAAATGTAAAAATGTCAAATGTAATAACATAACAATGAGGAATAGTAGAACATAATATTGAAGTAATGTTGAATGTAATTGGATGTAATGTAAAACTGCTGGGGGATGGTATCAGTGCAGGTTGAGGTTTCAGATAATAAACAACTTTGCCAAAGGTTCAAATGTTTTAGTTGGTTCATTTTTTTTTGTAGCTATGCCTATGACTATCATTGTTTCAGCTGAATATTAGTCATCCCAATGGATGTCTAGGATATCTGATACATTAGATTTAAACTTAGCATATCCTTCTTCAAGCCCCTCTATCTGTTTGTCTTGTGTCTTGGATGTCCTTATTTTTTCTAGGTTTTCCACTTCCATTTCTTGAACCAGTTGACAATGTTGAACAGCAACTGATCCTCTAGGTAGTACTTTGCAGTCATTTACAAATATTAATTTCTCCCTGTACATCAGGATATAATCAAGCACTGATCATCAATTCCCATTCTAATATGATATGAAGCATTCATTCTTTGTCTAAAAGTAGATTTTGCATATTGTCAGGTTAACATTTGTGTACATTGCAGAATTGTTCTATATGGTTCATTCAGTTTGCTTTGGGTAAAAATTCCATCCCATTCCACCAATAACCTCCCTCCCTCTCCAACTGTTTCCTATACAGCCATTAAAGACACACGTCAATATCACATCTTTTGTACCACTATCCACTATCAATATCACTTCTTTTGCCTGCAATTCTTCAACAAGATCGTTGCAGAATTCAATTTGCTCCTCCTTTGTGCATCCAAATTATGAGAAATAAACAGATATTACATTGATCTTTCTCTCTGCTGCTACCAGTTGTATCCTCATTACTCTGTCTGACTTACTGTTGACTTGTAGAATGTGATGTAGGGGATTGTGCACTAGGATTATCTCAGTCTCACCATTTTTCTGGGCTTGGAATGACCTGGGTAATGGCTACAAACTTAGAAATGATGCAAACTTTGTAATAAGAGAGATTCAGGGAAAAGCAATTGAAGAAAACATGAAGCTGTTTTGTGTATATGCAGATTTGGAGAAAGTTTATGGCAAAATGCTGAAGGATTTAGATTTTTTTAGGGCAATGCAATTAAAGAAGGCACCAGCAGAAAAATTCTCTGATAGTTACCTCAAAATTCTTATTTAGAAGTCTTTCTGAAATGACTTTTTTAAAATTTAGTTTGATCAGGAAACAAATCAGTTAACTTTTTGACTATTCTCTCTTTTTTTCTGATTTTTGACATTCAAACAGTCATTCGCAACAAGAATAAGATCTTTTTTATTCCGTCTACATCTTCTTTCCTCCAGTTTTCATGTTAATCTGTGTTCTTTCAGTTCTGACCCTGTCATTATTTCCTTCATTTTTGCCATGTAAGCACACACACACCCTTCCCATCCTGTTTAGCTCCTTTGTGTTTGTAATCTTTCTATTTCCATCTCTTCTCAGTTTATCAGTTCATATTTTCTGTCTCTCTGCCTTGCTCAGTTTTGCATCATACTGATTGTTATTCACTGATAGCAAAAGCTGTTGGTGTTTTTTTTCACAGTGGTTGTAATTTTACCAAATAGTTATTTTTAATTGTTTAGAACAGATATGGATAAACCAAGCTATGTTAGTTTCGCTTGATTTTTGTATTATTGTACTGCTTTTTTATGCATTTGTAGAGATACAAACTTCCTTCTTGAAATTTCCTACACTCTATAATTGCTATGATTTCTAAAAACAAAAATAACACCTGTGGAAATGCTCTGAGTGCTTTCCAAAAATTCTTGCCAAGAAAAAATGATTTATTTGCTGTATTAAATTGACAGGAATTAAGAATAGCTGCCTTCTGCATGTTTATATCCTCTTTTTTTAAGGCTCCAAGCGTGTTCACTGTAATGTTGTCTACCAGGAATATATCAGTGATCGTGAACACACACATATGAATTCAACACAGGTAAGAAGATTGCTTTTGAAAGATGTACTATCACAATCATTTGGTTGGGTCTCCCCATACAATAATGGCACTTTAGATATTCTGGTTGACCATATATTATTTGATTTTTGTTCTACATGGTAGGCTTGTATCCCATTGAAGCTGGTCAATGTAAGTCAATTTTGGTCTTCAGCATAGGATCACGTATGTCACACAAAATGCCCAGCCATTCAGAGGCAGTGAGACCTCATCTTTCTAGAGACTCAAGGGAATCTACCATACTGAGTCTTATTACTACATGATTTTACCAAGCAATATTTAATTCCTTTCTGTATGCTTGTATAACTTCTATCTAGCCTTGCTGCCTGCTGCAGTGTAAGTGTTACAATTTTTTGAGCCATGATGCAGAACAGATTCAATGGTTACAGCAAATAGAAAACCACAAGACCATTGGTCATGCAAGCTTGACATAGTTGGGTAGGTTTATGGAAAGCTTGTGAGATTGAGGTTTTTGACATTTTGATTTCTTTCTCAGGGTTGCTAGAAGTCATCATTGATTGCTAAGACAGATCCACTCAGCATTTTGATTTTCACATAAATTCTTGATGGTAAATGACATCAACTCTGTTTTCTTCTATTTTGTCCCAGCCCCACTTTCCTGCACTCATGTTCCACCCGAAAAAGCAAGCATTGTGCTTGTTCATTGCTGTCAGGTGCCTGTGCAATGTCATCTGCAATGGTAACATCAGTCAGTTTTATGGGCAAGACTATCCTCCTCTTTAAGTGAGTCTTTTTATTCAAAATCAGATGAGGTTGGCGGTATCTCCTCTCAGGTGGCACAAGCTTCAGATTCATTTTACTTCTAAGAAGAAGATGGTCTGACAGCCAACTGCTGCCTTCTCATTGCACATGTGATATTCGCGTCCCTCCTGTCATGCTGGCATACGATGATATAGCCTAGCAGGTGCCAGTGTTTAGATCTAGGGTGCTTCCAGCTTGTCTTGTGCTTGTTGGCCTGCTGGAATAAAGTGTTTAAATGCAAAGGTCATGAGTTGCACGCATAGACAGCAAGAGGTTTCCGTTTGCATTGCACTTGGCGAGGCCGTGCTCCCCAGAATCTTTGGCCACATAGTGTGGTCCGCCCCTACACGTGCATTAAAGCCACCAAGTATGATCAACTTGTCCTTTTTCTGTGTATCCAGGATGACAATATTGAGTTCTTCGTAGAATGCGTCTTTGCTTTCATCGGTGTGCATCATGGTAATTGCATAGGCGCTGATTATGGTTGCGTAGTCGTTTTTGTCTAGCTTCAATTGTAGCACCATTATCCTGTCTGATATTTCTCGTGGTAGTGTCTCAAGGTTGTGTTCCAGTGGTGTGCTGATGGCAAAGCCTACATCTGAAGTGCGAGGCACACCTTCAGGTTTACGTATCCAGAAGAAAGTGTAGCCTGCGCCGAGTTCCTCTATGCTGGACTCCTCTTGCAGCCTTGTCTCGCTAAGGGCCGCTATGTCAATGCGGTAGTCACGAAACTTGGAACCAATAATGGCGGTTCTTCTTTCTTCCCGATCTTTGTTGTCTAGCAGGGTACGCACATTCCATGATCCGAAGATAAGTCCGAGTTTCTTTCCAAATTTCTTACCGCAAGACTGGATGCCCAACTGGGCGCAGCAGCCCAGTAGGGACAAGTGGGATAGGCGATGTTTGGAGCACCTTTTCTAGCCCCTTCCCCTGTCTGGGATGAGCAGCGCTGCTTCTAAATAGGCCTCTCAGCCACCCAATGAGAATACGAATGGCCAATCTGTCCTATGTGTTAATCGAATGACCGTCACCCTTGAGTCACCTACGTGCAGAGTCGTGGCTAAGAACTCCCAGTAGCATCCTCTACCTGTCCCCATCACCACTATCCATCGCCGTAGGGCTTGAGGTAGTCGAGACGACCTGCACACAAGTAGGTGAAAATTGTTTGTGCGGAGCAAGATCCACCCTCTCCACCAGGAGACCCGAACCACCGGTGCTAAAGATAGCCACATGGCAGTGACAATACTGGCCGCAGGTTTTATTTCGAAGTATCCTTCTCCTAGACGTGTTGCTGAATAGATGAGAGCCTCGTCTGCCCTTGGTGAAGTGGGGTTACTTCCTTTATGGGGTTTGCTGGGTCCGCCATAAAACCGTTGACCTCAGTTGTGGTTCATCCGCTTTCTCTGCCGTTCCAGACTTCATACACTAAGGGTAAGCATTCCCGCAACAACCTGATGGCAAGCCGCCGGTTCCCCTCACTTATTTTAGCACCACTGTGGAGTGGAGGCCCCGGGGTATGGCAGCTGGCTTGCACAACCGACTACTTGGAGCCACAAGTGAGAGTTGAGTAGAGTGTTGTGGATCAGTGATCCTATCCATGCCCTACCAGCATTGGAGCATGCGACAGATAGGTTAATCAAAGGTGCTACCACGAACACACTACCCCATATACCCCATATCATATCATATAACCATGAATTTTACTGAATTGGTACATATTTCATAGAAAGTATCGGTTGGTTAATATGTTCTACTGATGTTTGTCATTTTGATCAATTACCTCCTAGATTACCTGGCTTGTTTGTGGATCTTGCTATTATCAATGGCTATATTGAACAGTCTGCATCGCTGCACCTGTAGCAGTACTGATTCTTGCTATTGCCTTCAATTAGCCAGTGCTCGTAATTGGCAACCTTGCTTGGCTGTTATGGCTTATATACTTACTTGCGTATTTCTTATACATTAATATTTTTGTATTTTCAGATATAATCAGATGTATGAGTAAGAAAAACTCTAACTTTACAGTACTTTCACAATCTTCAGCTGTATACAAATGATTATTTGTATACATAAATTATTTGTATACATAAATTATTGGTATACATATATTATTGGTATACATAAATTATTGGTATACATAAATTATTTGTATACATAAATTATTTGTGTACATAAATTATTGGTATACATAAATTATTTGTATACATAAATTATTTGTATACATAAATTATTTGTATACATAAATTATTTGTGTACATAAATTATTTGTATACATAAATTATTTGTATACATAAATTATTCGTATACAGCTGAAGATTGTGAAAGATGTGAAACTCTGAGTATTGTAAAGTTAGAGGTTTTCTTACTCATACATCTGACTATATGATGGCTCCTACATTTTAATGTGGTAGAGCACTGTTGTTGATGACATTTCATATTCATTTGTTAATATAATGTATTTTTAGATATGTGTTTTTTATTTATTTTTGCAGTGGGAAACACTTACGGAATTTGTGAAGTGGCTTGGCCGGGAAGGTAATTATATTTTGCGGAAATGTTTTTTTCATTTATATTTGAAAACTTCTTGAACCATCAATACTTAATTTGGGGCATACAATTTGTACAGGATACCCAAATTAACAAAGTTATAGGGGTAATAGAAATCAGGGTCCATTCTCAGCCTTATTCGACTGTAACAAGTAAATTTAGAGGTTTACTTTCCATAATGAGTTAAGTGTTAAGATGCTTATTCTACAAAAATGACACTTGGCTAAAAATTCCTTGTTCCTCGAACAACATCTTTTTTGAAACTAAATTGTTGATACCAAACCTCTTTAAAAAGTTTAGAGCTACAGAAAGGAGCGCATGGATTAAACAGTCCAATTTTGAGCTTTAAAACGATTAGGATTATAATCACCACGGAAGGAAGAAGAAGGAAATCAAATCGACAGAGTTGCAATGCGAGGACGGAAACCTGCCACGTAAGTAGAGCTCCTTCACTTGAGAACCACTACAGAGAATGAATAAATTTGCATCGCTTAACGAGTATAGGTCTGTTGTAAGAGTAGGATCTAGACCTGAAAGACAGATAAAAGGATGTAATAGGAAAAAATATAAAAAAATCTGAAATTTGTTTTTCTGCGGAACACTATATTGAATCCTGTTATTATTATATTATATTATATTATATTATATTATATTATATTATATTATATTATATTATATTATATTATATTATATTATATTATATTATATTATATTATATTATATTATATTATATCATATTATATTATATTATTATATTATATTATGTTATATTATTATTATATTATATTATATTATTATATTATATTATATATTTTATTATATCATATCATATCATATCATTATGCTATTTTTTGTTATCCGCTGTCTAAAATAATTACACCCAATATACAAATTCTTTTTCTCTACAAACTTGAGATGATAAAAGTTGAATCCAAATTGCTTCCAATGTTCATAAGTAAAGACAGATCTTCCTTTGCCAATTATTTTGAACTTTTGATTTCCAACTTTTTACTACACTGGTGACTTAGCAATAGATACTGTGAAAAAATCGTGTCACAGTTCACAATTTGGCAAACCCTTGCACTGTCGTTTGGGCTTAAATCGATTAAAGCTGGGGTTTTTTCACGGTCAATACTAAGCCCATGTTGTTTTATTCTTTCGATCAATAGTAAGAATGTAATTTTTGAATCAAAATAGAAATTCTTGTCATTGCACCATGTGTAGGATGAGTCACCATAGGACACTTACCTAAGTGATTTAGTAGGAGAGATTCGTCATATACCTGACCATATATCCTTTAAAAGGGGACAAAAGCAAAAGAGTACCACACATTGAAGTGTGGCCAACTCAATACTCAATCGTGCGTAGATGACTTTAAACCGTATGATATAGTTTAACATGTCAACCGTACCAAGTTCGGTATACTTTGTGTGCAAAACGCGTTGTGTTGAAAACTGGATCCATCTCTTCCCTAAACTCGGATGTTCTCTGGCCTCTGTGTCTGTGTAAGCCACCGTAAACAAGAAGTACTAATCTCTTTAAAATCGTTACTGCATAGAGTAGAATGATTCTTCTACTCTTCCTGAAGGGCTAATGACAATAGATGTAACAATCAGAAATTATACATCAGGACAGTTTAACGCCTTTGCTGTCCCAAAAAATGCGCTTCTCTCCAGTGGCTTTAAACATTTTGCCATGTGCCCCTAAACAGATAACTGCTCATACAAGAAGACTAAGTGCCAACGTGAGCATTTAACGCCCTTCATCAATGTTTTGTTGGATACCTGGAAATAATACCTGAATGTATGGTTCGTTAAGTCCCTTTCTTCATAATCCATCGGACGGCCTTTTCCGGAGACCTAAGCAACAGCTGTTTCACCTGAATTTTTTGAATTTCACCAGCTAGATGGAATCGGTACATGGGTTGTCTTTATTTCATGATATTTGAAAATTAGAAAAGGAAGTTAATGGTTGCTACACTCGCATGCTTCGATACATTAAGAACATCAATTGGAAGCAACATGTTATAAACAAAGAATTATACGGAAGCCTACCCAAAGTTACCGATGCCATTAACCAGAGTACGCCGACGACGTCTCGCAGGACACTGCTTCAAAAGTGCAGAACCTGCAGCGCGTGCGTCAGAAACTGCGCCATGGTTATAGAAATGTCGGCCGATCTACACTGGACTATGCTATCCTGCTCCAGAAGGACACAGGTCTTCCAATACCCGATCTCCAGAAATCGATGACTCGTGGAGAATGCTGATCATGAATTCGGGTGCGCTCGATTGATGATGATGATAATTTGAAAATTACTTCCATATAAGTGTTTTTCTTTCTCTGCCCTAAAAACTAAGGGTTTCAGTAAATTAGAGAGGTAGATAAGCATATATGTAGATAGATAGATGGATGGACAAATGGTAAGATGGATTTCACGTTTTTTTGTTTTTTTTCCTTAGGACATTGTATTGTGGATGAAACACCAAAGGGCTGGTATATTTCATATATTGATCGTGATTACGAGGCAATTGAAAAACAGAAGGTAGATAAAATTTCATTTTTGTTGGTTATACCTCACACAGATGCTTATGTTCTTGATCTTTTTACCACCAGACCCGTTGAAAATTTAATATTAAGATTCCCATAATTGATATATACATATATACATATAGATAGATAGATAGATAGATAGATAGTAGATAGATAGATAGATTGATTGATAGATAGATAAATAGATAGATAGATAGATAAATAGATAGATAGATAAATAGATAGATAGATAGATAGATAGATAGATAGATAGATAGATAGATAGATAGATAGNAAGATGGATTTCACGTTTTTTTGTTTTTTTTCCTTAGTACATTGTATTGTGGATGAAACACCAAAGGGCTGGTATATTTCATATATTGATCGTGATTACGAGGCAATTGAAAAACAGAAGGTAGATAAAATTTCATTTTTGTTGGTTATACCTCACACAGATGCTTATGTTCTTGATATTTTTACCACCAGACCCGTTGAAAATTTAATATTAAGATTCCCATAATTGATATATACATATATACATATAGATAGATAGATAGATAGATAGATAGATAGATAGATAGATAGATTGATTGATAGATAGATAAATAGATGGATAGATAGATAAATAGATAGATAGATAAATAGATAGATAGATAGATAGATAGATAGATAGATAGATAGATAGATAGGTAGATAGATACATAGATAAATAAATAGATAGATAGATAGATAGATAGATAGATAGATAGATAGATAGATAGATAGAAAGATAGATTGGTAGATAGATAGATTCTCTCTCCCTCTCTCTCTCTCTCTCTCTCTCTCTGTCCGTCTGTCTCTCTCTCTCTTTCTTTCTTTCTGTCTGTCTGCCTCGCACTTGTTTGTTTGTTTATCCGCTAATAATACTGACATTAAGAAGAAAAATCCTAATGATTTTGTTCAGAAGACCTTCGTTTTCCAGCTTGTATTCTTTGTTTAGTAATCGCTTCTTCATTTACATGTTGATTTTCCCTTTTCTTTAGGCCGCTGTGTCCAAGGAAAAGTTGGATTTAGATGACCAGGAACGGATGGGTAACTAAGATTTGTCATTTTGATGTAGTCTTATCTGTTCCAGTGATATATCTTAAGCGAAAAGTATTTTGTGCCTTATTTGCTTATTATCAAAGGCATTTTTGGTTGGGTATTTTTGGCATACAGCTTCGGGTGCCCAAAACTTCATACACATTACTTCAACTCATGTATCAAATTATCTATATCAAATGTTAAGTCGAGATTATTTAAGATATGTTGGGTTTAAAAATTCATAATGATTTCCCAAATCGATAGTAAAAGAACAAATAAAGGCCTGAATAAACTCATCTCGAGACAAGACAAGCAAATGTTGCATGTTATAAATATACTAATATTTTCCACACTAGTTGATGCAACTACGGAGTATACAACTAGTATACAACTAGTATACAAGACGAGATATGTTTATATAGCTAGATCTAAAAGTTACAGATGAAATAGCAACTATCAGTTGAATAGGCTCAATTCCTTTGAGGGCTTAGCATCACTCTATAAAACAGGATTATTAAGGTTAATATACAATGATTCCTGTAAAATTACTATGTAGATCAATTATTAGACCCATCAAGGAGACAAGTATTTTGTAACTGTGTTTTGGAGTATGTATCCGAAGCGGCAAAAAACCGTTTATGTAACAGAGACTTTCTCATTTAAAGTGCCGGTAGGCTGAAGTGTTGTTATTTAAAGCATGTTCTTTTGTGCGTTTAAATAAAGTTCTTTTCATTTTACCGATGTATTTTACACCACAACCAATTAAACAGAAATAACGCTGGTTAGGGTGTTCAATGGACTTAGTCCGTTTGTATCACAAATCATTCCAGCTTCGTTGTAAAATATAGAGGTTTTAAACACATTGTTCGACTTGGTTTAACATCGCTTTTGATCTTCATAGCACAAGAACGTAATACCTGGGTGGTTTATATCTGAGGTAAGGTAAACGAAACCAAATAGCAAATTAAGAGTTGGTGATGTTATCACGATCAATATTCGAATTGCTAAGTGTTAAGAATTTTCTAATCAGATTTTTTGTTAAGGGTATTGCTTCATAGCTGGAACAGTTCAATTCCCGTACAGAAATCATGTCAAATCATCATCGGTTTTGTTTGTGTCATAACTAAACCTCCCCTGCAGCAAAATCTTTGGAGAACCTCTTGGGCCAGGTTATCAATCTTGCTGTTGGCCTCAACAAATGGAAAGTGTTTATATTCTTCAAAGAAGTCATCTGTAGGAGTAAGATGGCAGTTATCTCTTCTTTAGCTTTGAGAATAGCATAATGTCCATTAGCTTTTGATAGAAAGCTTTCGGTTGATTAAAGGGGCTCCATTTTCTGATGCTTCGTCTCTTATTTGACGGATTATCAAGTAGGAACAAAATTCAGGATCAACAGCCTTGCACGACATCAATCTTTGAACAGGTTCAGCAGCCGTAAGTGAACTCGCAAGATCTTCAATCGTATTCGGCGCTGTGTGTGTTTATAGTGTTCCTGTACGCACCGAATTGAACAGCAAACCCTCTCACTGAATCGAGCAGACCTACCAAAGACAATAGAATTTAATACCCTTACTATCGCTCTTGATTTTTACTTTTTCTTTCCATTAGTAGCGGGATAAACTGGGGAAAGTTGCGCAGCTTCTCTGATATAGGGTGAGATATTTCAGCTTTAGAAAAAGCAGTTAGAACAGTTAAAAAGTTGCTAGTGTGGAATTTGCCGCATGGGCTAAAAATTACGAGCACGATCTATCAAGACCTAGCTTTCTGAAGGCTGATTTATTGAAGCTGGGTGGTAGTCACGCAGCGAAAGAGTAAATATATGCATTTTTCATTTGGTATGTTCTCTTGTTTTATTATCGCTAAATAATAACGGTGGTACAAAAACCATGGCAAGTTACTCATTTTTTTCCCTTTATAGCAATATTTATAGAAAAACAAGTGAAAAAAGCTAAAGAAAAAGAAATTGAACAGGTAATTTAACCAATGTTTATTATAGAATTCTATTTTTCATTGTTTTCTACTTTTGCACTCGAAAGGCTGTTTACCATTCTTTGGCATCGCCTTCTTAAAAAAAGATCTTATTGTTGGTAAAAGCATCATTAGTTTGCTTCATTTCTTAATAAGTAAAATACCTGCTATTACCTTAAATTTTCATTGCAGATAATGTTCAATGATTATTTTCTAGGCAATTGAAATGGCACCATTTGTACCATTGTGCATTTGGTTTTTTCTGTCTTTTATCGTTCGTGGTTTCGTTTGTGATTTTTTGTACTTTGTCATTCAAGTGTTTTGACTGAGACCAATACGTTTGATGATGCTTTTAACCCAAATGAATGTACAGTCTACTCTTGTTATAGAACACATCTTAGATTCAAGCTCCATTTTTAATAATAATTTTTTTATTTATCCTGCTTAGATGCATTTAAAAGACGTCTTGTTACAGTCACAATACTCACTGCACCATTTTATACATTTGATGGGTTTATAACTTGTAGAGTTTGTGAAAAAAGTGGAAAAGGAGACCCAAAAGAGCATATGTGTTTTGTTATTTTCGATTGCTGTTATTTTAGTATTATACTTCCAATAATGGATCAATTGATTTCATCCTCCCAAAGAGAAATAATTATTCTACAAAAGCAATATATTTGTTGCATCAGAGGTTTAAATCCAAACTAAATTAGCCTTGTGGAGGATTTGGCATTGCTGAAATGAAAAGTGGTTTTTTAATACCATTTACCTTATGCTTTGCAGATTTATTTATATCGGTTCTCGACAGTAACTTCTTAAGCAACCGGAAGACCTTAGATGAACGTGGGATTTGGAATTTAGGATTTTTACGATATAGAAAAACTAGACTTGAACGTTTTTTTACGTATCGTGGGAGAGTTCAGAGCCCGAATCTTAACTTTGGACATAAAAAATTGGACCTTTTCGTTACTTTTTATGCCATGGTATTGCTTTCATAGCTAAGTTATTTCTTTATTACCTCCGTCAAAGAGGTTATGTTTTTGTCCAAGTTTTTTCCGTTTATCTGGCTGTCTGTCTGGATATTTGGCTGGCTGTTCGTTAGTTTGTTTTTATGTTTGTCTCTTTGTGTGTAAAGTAACTCTGAAAGTTATGAACGGATTTGGATGAAATTTTAAGAAATATTGATAATTAAAGCATAGTGATATAAGCATTTTTATTATTGCACAAAGCATGTGATTTTCTATGTTGAAACGAATATGGGGCTACAATTTTTGGTGAAATTCCAATAAGGGAGAAAATGAATTGGTTGGCGGAGGTCTAAATACTCTCTCTCTCTCTCTCTCTCTCTCTCTCTCTGTGTCTCACTCTCTCTCTCTCTCTCTCTCTCTCTCTCTCTCTCTTGTGACAGTTTCAATATACTGTAGTCTTGCTTGTATTCAATGATAACTCGTCAAGCACCAGTTACAATTATATACTTCACACTAAAATTAATTTAAGAAGAAATTCCTCACTGCCAAATCCAAGTCCCTGTGAAGGGCACTGTCTGAGCCCCAGTTAATGGGGAAAAATGACGTTAAAAGAAAAACAACAACAACAATTATTTTCATTACAAGTGACTTGACGTAACGTTAAGATTTTGTCAAACCAGGTAAAGACCCTGTACCCTATTTCTCCAGATGATTTGCATCTGTATTTATTGTTCAATTAGATCTAGCTTCAGGTAATTTATTATTTTTTGTATCTTGGTAGTTAAAAAGGCAATGAACAAATTGATAGATGTGATAAGTTACCATATATACAGATTGTTTAAATTTAATTTGTACATCATTTTGAAAATTTTAAATTATTATCATTATTAACATATTTTCATTATCTCGGTATTTTCTGTTCGGTTTTATCATTGATTATTACCAGTGACTTTTCATAAGATTGCAAGAATTTGCCAACCCTGGTAATGAACCCAGAACATTTTACATAATTTCTATTATTCGCATAATTTTCATTATTCGCATAATTTTCATTATTCACGTTATTTTCAGTATTTGCATAACTTTCATTATTCGCATAATTTTCATCATTCGCATAATTCTAATAATTCGCATAATGTTAATAATTCGCATAATTTTCATCATTCACATAATTTTCATTATTTGCATAATTTTCTTTATTTACGTGATTTCCATCATTTTCCGCCTTATTTATATCGCTTTCATTTTTGGATCATTTATAGTATTTTTTATTATTCTTTACATATTTAATATTTAAGTCGTTTTCGTTATTTATTTCACTTTTATTGTTATAATATGTTCCTTGTGTTCTTTGTATTAATTATTTACATTTTCTTTAATATGAATTGCTATTTTGTGTCAGGATGAACCAAGTTTTACGGAGCTGAAAAGAGAAAATGAAGAAGAAAAGGGTATGACGAAGATTGTTTTATTAATTAATTTTAAATAGTGTCATAAGTGGAAGAACAGTTTTTTATTTGCAAGACATATTTTGATGCCTCTGTATCAACATCAGTTCAATTACGTTATATAAATATCTTAATTTACTTAACTCAGATCCAAGAACATAGAGAAGCCATATTGTTAATACACCTATAAACATATTATCGAATTAACTTCTTCTGTTCCACATTTCTGGGCGCAAAACAAAATTTATCAGGTAAGCTTGATGGCATTTCTCAGTTCCTTCCAGTCTCGAGCAAACTGGATAGAAAAAGCCCAAAGACCACTGCAGATGTTATGGATCCAGTTTTTCCTGTCTTCTGCCAGTGGTTTTAAAAACTCGGGTCTCCATTGCCACAATCTTCTATGGATGCTTCTCATTAAATATAAGCTTAAAGCGGCCATCTCAGATAATCATTTGATTTCGGGGCTGTAACAACTCTCCTTGCTGGATCCTAAGCTTTCCAAAGGAAACTAAGAATATATCTTGCAGCACCGAAAAGAAGAAATGAAGTTAGGATTTTTTTGTTATCTAAAATGTATAGAAGGCTTAACAATACTCTAGGTCAAAACTTAATTTACAGATGTTACTTTCAATGAGATATATTCTACGTATAATTAAGAGATACAAGTTGTCGTTACTCTGATTTTCATGCTTTTTTAAAGCGATATAAAAGCTTATATAACCTCATTTACCTGGGGCATAAAAAGTAAGCGATTATGCTTACTTTTTCTGCCCCATGGTAGATTTTGCTCTCAATGAGGCTCCGAGGTATTACATCGTCACACATTCTGTTCATATAACATGTAGAAGGGTAGTGAAAACGGTGGCTAGATGTATGTTGGTGTTTGTTTTTACGAAATTTCCTTTCATTGCAAACACGATACCAAAGTTCTTCAAAAGCAACTTGCTCAGGGTATTAGATTATCGTGGTGCTGTCACATTGTTAGCTTTAGGCAATGTTTCTTTCTCGCTTTCATTTTTTACCCTAAGATTCTATCGAGACAAAGATGAACCATTGCTACAAATAGTGATACAAGTTGAATCTGCTACAAGAAGGTCTGTATTAATCCTGTCCTCTCAGTACTCTTGTCACCACGGAGATGCATTGTTAAACTGTCGCCTAATCAATGCAGCAAAACCAGTCTTCAACTGTGTTCTTGTTTTATCTTGTTCTATGGAGACATTCAACATCTTTGCGTTGTTAAGCCACTAATCCCCAATGGTAAGCCCGTTTTGTTATCGCAAACAGGATCTTCTTTGTTATCATCGTGTTAGAGCAGCGGAATATTGGATCTATGTATTTCACATATTGACTTCTTATAACACTATGTAATGGCTTCGGTTTGGTAATCCTTAAATTAACTGCATTTGTGCATCCGGTCGAGTGGCAAGTCTAGTCAGGCAACCCTTAACCAATTGCCGCAGCAGCTCCATCCAACATAACAACATGCCTTGTATTCTTGCACTGCCATCCTTGATGTCCTGGGCCTGGGTTCCAAAGAGGAAGAGAGATCGAACACATGCCTTCGTGAGCTTCATTCTTTTTGCAATGTTCACCTTGTGATCTGTAAGAAATTGCTTCATTACTAAATAATACTCTTAAACTCGCTATTACACAAAATGACTTTTAATATCACCAAACCAAAAAGAGCAATGCAGAAACATAGAAGACATAGACTTAATCTTTAGTAAGTTTGAACTATAGGCAAGGCTTCCCTGCAATAACCATCCTTAAATTAATTGTAACCAAGACGAGTTCTGTCTTTAAAAGATGTACCCAAAAGCAAAGGAATATAATTAAAGGTATTGTTAACGGGACATACTTTAAGAGCAAGCAAGAGTTTGAAATTTTGTTTCAAGTGTTCAATGATATATACTAACGAAGAGCACCGTGAAAATCTATAAAGAAAAACACGATTTAGTAGGTTCAATGGGTTATATGATCGGTAGAGTACTTCACGTGGGCAGCGCAATTTGATAAGGCAGGTTCCCGTGAAATTAAAAGGTGCTGTTTGGAATAATACGTTTGATTATAGTTTTGATATATTGAGATTTTAAGTAGATGCTGTCCTTTGGTAGCCCTAAATCCAGCAATGTGGAAAGAAACAGTTAAAGAACTTTTAAAAATAGAGCGACAAATAAAATGGACGAAATGTAGACTGATGCTGAGGGGCATGATGAAACAAAAACAGGATCTTCGTATAAATCATGTTTTATTTTTATTTCTTTCTTTCTTATATACAGTTAAATTTGCATACACTTGATTCTCTGCCCAACAGATCTTTATGGTTGCACTCCGTACAAAGACAGGCATCAATTGCCATTGGGTCAATATTTAGGTCATTCCTGGGCTGGGCATATATATGAAAAAAAATAGTTGTAATTTACAGCATAATTAATAGGCAAAATTTAGCAGTAACGTAAAGTTTCGTGTTTCTTCAGCAATTATCAAATTACAAATTACCACAACAGAACATTAGTATACCGGTATATTATCTTAGACCAGTATGCTAATGTTAGACACATAACTGATCAATACTCATATGGGAATAAAGCCTAGATATACACTTATTTTATGTTGCCCATTATTTATTTGTTCCTATGGTGGCATTTTCTTATTAATTTGTTCCGTTTGTTTTGTAGCTCCTTTGAGTCTAACGTAGTGATAAGAGAATTTTTTTTCGTCCTACTTTATTTATGATTTATATACTTTATATAATATTTATCGGTATGTGTGGCTGTGTTATTTTTTGGCTTCTATTAGCATCACAAGCCGTATACCCTGTTCGTCTACAATATTCTCTTTTCCCTTGAAAATTATAGTTGTGTGTGTGCAAGCTTTCAATTACCATTTCGATGCATAAGATCTCCAAAGGGTAATGGATATACCTATATAGAGCATATAACATTACCTGTCAGGCAGCTCTTCGAATTAAAGATATTCATAGTCATCCATTCCTGATCTTTCCGAAAATAATTAACTCATTTGTGTTACAGCGTTATTTATTTAAAATTACTATTAATTATATTTCAATATGAAGCTTTGTACTTGATTTTCTGTGTGAAAACTGTTGCTGTGTTTTTTATCAAGGGTATATTTGGTGTCTACTTCCCTGAACATTAAGGATGGCAGAAATGGATAATGCACGGACACCAGACAACTTCCAGTCAGAATTACTATTACGTCCCTGGGGATCTGCTAATGTTATGTTTTCAGGCAAATTCCATCCCAACAGTTGGAAGATATCCCTAGAGGAGAGAAGTAGTTAATGTTCAAGTTATATGCAATTGGACCTTTGTTTTATTTTCTTGTCCCCGCCACAGTGTGGCAGACACACGTACCCAGACGCTGTAAAAAGATACACGTTAAAGACAGTTTGGCCTTTGACGTGTTGTCGACGGTTTTAGTCTGAAAATAAGTTATCTTTACCTACTAAATTTAGTGAAATGTTTTATCAATGATTTAAAGACTCGCTGTATTTTTCTAACAACAGTTCTGTTTAATAGATGTTTAACCTAGTCTTAAAAACAGGTGTAAAAAGTGTGATTAATTCACAAAAAGTATATCAGAACCAGGGCTAATCCATACACCATTCAAGTTAAGATGAATATCACAAATAGCTGTTATAAATCCACACCGTATGATTAGGACATGATTTACCACGGCGATCTCTACATACCAGTCCGCTTACCCATATTACTACCTGTGGTATTGTAATTTGGTAGAAATACCCTGTTTGGAAAGCTTAAAAATGAATTGCACGTAGGACTTCAAAGCCTTTTTAAGGAAAGTTCCGAAAGAGGGTGTTAAGTCGTTGAATACACATGAGAACGTAGAATTAAGGCAAAAGAGGGTGAATTTACCTTAGACTTACAGTATGAGTTCAAATCTTGAGAAGGAAAAACAATTGATGGAAGGAAAGTCCAAAGGTAGATCAGTTCGGGGGAAGATGCTAGGGTTGTAAAAAGACTTCTATACAGGTGAAACCACAAGACGATTGGGATGAAGTCACTAAGTAGTGAGTCAGACGAGATTGTGTAGCGTGATCTAAAACCAAGAAAGGATGTTGATAAGAGCACTTTGGGGCGTAATATCGATAAAAAGACTAAGATTAACGTCAGATTTTAGTACAATAAAGTAATATTACCCCCTGACTGCCTTGCACAAAATATCTGACATAGGTAAGTAAATATGAGATGGTATTATGACAAGAATCTGTTAGTACATTTCTTACCTTGAAATGTAAGGTTTTTATTTTTCTGCACAGTTTTTATGCTAGTGTACACTGCTTTTATCTCGCTTGTCTTTCTGGAGACTGAATTGTATAAATCGTAGTAAGACCAAAGTAAGTTGCATATCTTAAAATATATCTTTTTTGTTTTTGTCTTTTTTGACAGTTCAGCTTAACCTGTTTAAAGCTGGTCCTTCCAACGATAAACCTGTGGAGAAGTAAGAACCTGTTATTTCATTGTTACCTTACATTAGACCGTAGATTCTCCCGCCCTGGACAAAACATAGGACACCGAGTCGCGCTAATGTCCACGATAAGATGTGAGGTTGATAGCTTCATTCCATGTTAGTTGTCGAAAATGGATAACTTCTTTGAACGTGGCTCGCCATATTTTCCTTGGCCGTCCACGTTTGCTGTGCCTTCCTACTGGGGTCCATTCAAGGGCACCGTGAGCAGTACATTCCTGTGGTAGTCTAATTATGTGCCCAGCCAGACACCATCTCCTCTCTGGTACAATCTCATGTAGTGATCACTGTCCTGTGCGTCGCAGTACCTATGCGTTGCGTTCGTGACATGGTCTCGCCAAGTTATTCCTAGTTATTATTTCATTTCCCGCTTGTTGTAGGATTTTGACTGCAATATATATATATATATATATATATACCTCGATTAAACAATCAGGAAGTGGATCTGTTTATCAAAGCAACGATTACGGAATCTTGACAATACATGAATACTCCATTTCCTCGTACATAACACTTGGAGAAAAGTTTAAATATTGAATGGATAAAGCACGTATATTTTATTGAGCTTGGCATCGCCATAGGGTTTAGAGGGATCTTTTATTTCGGCTACTTTCTTTAAAGCAAAGTATCCCCTACTTTAGAAATGACACTAGTCCCTTTTGTGGAGTGAAATTATTTATTAAGAACCTCACCCCATCCCACCCCATTTGATGAAGCTGGCGCAACCGTATGACTCGCCAGGCAGAAAATGGGCTTTTCTGACGTATCATATGATGCTTTTCTCTAGTTTTTAAAGACCTACCATTGAAATGGATGAATACAAATGGCATTAATGATAGTTGATAACATAGTAATTTACATTGTTTTTATGTAAAGTTTATTGTATGGCAATTGTAAAGAGCAGAAAATCAACGTTGCAATTTATGGAGTACAGAAAGCAGAAACGATAGGTATACACCGCTCATCGATATCATGCGATAGAGCACAAAATGAGTAACAGTACCAACACTGAACCAATGTTGCTATCTTACCGAATTTGTTTGCTCTTTGCTTGTCTTACCTTTATGTCAGGTTGGTTGCCTAGACGCGTCCCACACGTTTTCTCCAGCCATCAAGGTTCTCCACAGCAATCTTGAGGTGTTCCGGAGGAGCTCAACATTTCTACATAATTGATCTCTGTAGGTTAACCATGATGTACAAGGCGACACTAGAATAGCCGTGATTTGGTTTTCACATCAGCAACGTGCTTCTATAGCTGTGCCCAAGATATTTTTTACGTTTTTCTTTTACCAAGAAGCTTACTAGAGAGATGCTTTAATATAACTTTGCTTTCGTCGGGTGTTGCTCCCAGGACTTGTGCAGGACTGTTCTCAATATATTGGTATATGTGCCATCCATGGCAGTGTCTAGGCAACAGATCCATGTAACAAAGCAATTTATGAAAAATAATTTCTCTTTACGGTGGCAGAAAGGGATTATGACCAGATTCCCTTCAAATTTAAGCGACTCAAGCTCTTCCAATACGAACATTTAGGTCATTATCACTTTAAGCTATTTTATTTACTAGATATTTAGATTCATTTTCTTCTCTTAGCTTTTTGCTATTCTGCGTCCTTCCTGTGCCGTTTTGATTGTAGTTCATGACTTTTGTTTTGTTAGAGTTGACAATTCAAACATCCACTTCTTCTGTGTCCTATTTCTGTTTTAATAAGCACCTGCAATTTTCTTCCTTCATTGCAACCTGCCATAACATTCGTTTTCTTGATGTTAATCTTTAAAACTTGGCTTCAAGGTCCTCCTAGTTTGTTGCCGTGATCACAATCTCATCGGCGTACAGAGGTTCCCACAGGAAGGGACTGAGCGATGACTGGTTAAGTCTTATTTTGACTTTAAAGCATTTAGATCGACCCTCACTCGTAATGACTGATGTTTTTGCTCCCTCGTACATCTCTGTCACTTCTCCAACCAGCTTTTCTGGTAATTCCCCCCCCCCTGAACGCCCTAAACACAACTTCCCGTAGTAAACGGTCGTACTCCTTTAAATCTGTGAAACCCCAGTAAAGAGTTTTGTTTCCTTCTAACCTTTTATCTTGCAGCCGCCGAACAACTAAGACTTCATCTATTTTGCTCCTGCCTTTCATAAACCCATACTGTATCTCAATAGCCCTGACAAGCTTCCAAAGATTCTTTTACGAAATTTCTCACAACAAACCCCCCTCCTCTCTCTCTCTCTCTCTCTCTCTCTCTCTCTCTCTCTCTCTCTCTCTCTCTCTCTCTCTCTCTCTCTCTCTTTCTCACTCACTGTTTTTCTCTAAAGGGACTTTAGAACTCTAACCTATCTTTTTAGACAATCAGTACAGATACATCTTTAGGAAAGCAACGAAACCACCAATGACCGCTTCCATTTGCGTATTGAGTGTTTCAGAAACTACAGAGTGACCCCCCTAAAAGTGTCTCTCATGAAAACAGCCATAAAATCTTTTATAACTGACCAATGTCTTTGATGTTTCAGGTTTATGAAGATGATTATTTGCACGGCTGAATAACGCAGAGAAGTATCAAACATGCCTTGAACAGTTCAAGAAAAGACATTTTGCGTTCCGACTTACTTTGAGACAAAGTCAATGGTGGCTGGCGGTGCAAGTAAGCTTCAGAAGACGATACGGATGTCGTCATTATCCAGCCAACAGAGTCAAGTACGGATGGGTCAACAAATTCAGGGCCCAGGGGACAGCCTTAAACTTGAGTCCTAAGGGCAACAGAGCTTCTCATTCTGATCGGCCTTTGAATTCTCGATCACCAGCCAATATTAATGCTTTCGAGAGTCGTTTTTTGGCAGTCCTCGCAAGTCGGTGCTTCGTCGCACCCTGGAACTTTTAATTTCTCGGAATTCCATCAGAAGAATTTTAGAGCAGGATCTGGACTTGCACCCCTATAGAATACGGAGCTAACATATACTTACTCAAAGGCACAAGGATATGTGTGTTGTGATGTGTCGATGGTTCTGTGACAAAACTGATGAAGACAACGACTTTCTGTACGATATTTGGTTCTCTCATGAGGCACACTTCCTTTTGTGTGGACAATTTGAACTCAAAGAACAACATTCTCTGGGGAACAACACCTCCTGAGGACTGTCTGCAAAGGCAACTGCGTTCCGTCAAATGCACAGCATGGGTTGCAATGTCCAAACATGAAATAGTCGGACCCTTTTGGTTTGTAGATGAGAACCAGCGGGTAGTCACAGTCAATACGGAGCGTTATATAGGGGTCCTTAGGACGTTTTGACAACCGTAGGTAGACGTAGAGGTGTTGTGAGGGATGGACGGTGGTTTCAACAGGATGGGGCAACTCCCCACACTTTAAACGACTCATTAGCATGACTGGGGAAAGGGTTTGGTGTCCGTGTCATCAGTAGGAAGTGTGATCCTGAATGGGCCTCACACTCGCCGGATCTCAACCCCCCCCAGATTTTTATCTGTGGGGTTATCTGAAAGATATTGTTCACCAGGACATTCCCCAGACTATCCCTGAAGTGATGATAGCCATCACTGACCAAATCAGGAGAATTCCTAAGGAAGAGTGTGTCAATGTGGAAAATTGTCAAGTAATTGACAATTTTCCACGTTGGATTTAGGTGTACTTGTAACGCAGAGGTGGATATTTGGAGCATATCGTGGAACGCCAGTAAAGCAAAAACTGGTGGAAATTTATCACTGAAACTGGGATATGTCAGGCATTGACTGGTGTTAATTTGTACCAAGTTTGGTTTGATTACTATTAAAATTGCGTGTTTTATGGTTGTTTTCATGAGGAACGCTTTTTGGGGGTCAACCTGCATAGCAGTGTCATTAGATGGCCTTCTTAACAAATTTACTTTTCAGTTCGTTATTAAGCCACGAGTAAGTGAATTGGTATAATCATCCCTCTGTTCACATCTTCCCCTCTTTATCTCTTATCTCTCTGTGCCTTATTTCCGCCATCATTTGTTGTCATAATGTAGTTAGTCAATGGTTTTCTTACAGCAATGAACTCTTTTATTTTTTAGAAAATGCTCTCTTGACGTTTTTTATTGGTATTTGCTTGGGCCCTTTTTCAACGGGAAATGAATTAATACTGCATTGTTTAGTTGTTTAAAAACGATAATTAAATTGATTAAATTTCATTAAATTTAAATTGATTTTATTTTTAGACAGACAAGTGCTTTAAACCCATTAAAAAGTTATATCAAGAAAGGTGCCTCATCTTCAAGCAGCGCTAAGTAAGTGTAAATAAACTATAATCTCAGTGATTAAATTTATAAATAATTTAAATACTTCCCGTCCAGGTTTGTTCTATTTCAGACAGGTAGTAATGTAATCAAATTACAAACACCGTATTCTTAATTACTCTAAATGTATTCTCTGTACTTTTGGTACTCCAATCCCTTTCTCTAATGGAACAATAATAGTTACATGGTATTTGAAGCACGTCATATATATATATATAACTTTTGTGTGAGTTTTCCGAAGCCCACTAGGTACAACCATCATCTCAAACATCTTGAACTTGTTAAATTTCACCCCAGCTGGGACTATTAGACTCTCAGCTTGATTAGTGTATTTCTATATCCAAGCTGAGTTCTTGGGTTCGTTGCACTTTGAACGTACCCTTTACCACGCAGTACTGATTTTACCGGAGTACTAATATTTCAATCAGCATGGTGGTTTTCAAATGGTAAGGCAAGAATGAGGTAGCTCATATAGTATCTTTCAGAATATCGAGTGTTTCCTGTAATCGAATGGAATATGGACGTGGTTTTTTAGTTGCAGAAAAAGACATTCCTTTCTTATACAGACAGGAAATAAGCGGTGTTTTTGACAATTGCTATTACTTAATGAATCACAGAATAGGGTTATTTTATATTAGTGAATAACAAAACGAATGGATACCATGTATATATATATATATATATGTGTGTGTGTATATATATATTACGCTCCCTTACGAAAGTTTGGTTGAGCACTCTATCTGAGATGGGAACCTGTTGTTAGTGTAATGCAATGCTCACTGCGCATGCGTAGTTTGAGCACTCGGACATGATCCCACAATAACTCTTTAAGCTGTGTTTGCTCCGGCAACATGGCCAGAGAGTTATGTCTCAGAAGCTGTGTGCTGCACTGATGAGCCCACAAATGGCAAAACAGTACTGTCTGCAGATTGAGTATATATATATATATAATAGAAAAAATTATGAGTATTTAAAGCTGGAGTTAGTTTTACGACTGTATTGCTTAACATCGTTCTCAATTTGTACCAAATCGTATCTTGTACCAACGAATATTTTTTCAGGAAACCCAGTCAAGGAAAACGAAAATCTGCCCTGGAAGAAATAATTCAGGTTGGTCACTGTTTTTGTTTTCGAATCACATGGAATTATGAGACAGCATGAAAGGTTTAAAAGAAGTGAAAGAAAGGGAAGGAAAGTAAGAGAGAGAGAGAGAGAGAAAGAGAGAGAGAGACAGAGACAGAGAGACAGAGAGACAGGGAGAGACAGAGAGAGAGAGAAAGAGAGAGACACACACAGAGAGACACACACAGAGAGAAAGAAAGACAGACAGACAGAGACAAACAGACAGAGACAGACAGACAGACAGACAGAGAAAGAGAGAGACACACACAGAGAAAGACAGACAGACAGAGAAGGGGTGTGGAGGGAGGGAGAGGGGTGGGTGGTGTTGAAGGAGA